>JARLTB010000257.1:3412500-3530000 GCA_030141615.1 Unio pictorum | reverse complement strand
ATTTAACGATTATTCAATCTACAAGACTTGTATTGCATATTCCAATAATTTAAATATACAAGACTTGTATTGCATATCTGCCGATTATTTAATCTTCAAGACTTGTATTGAATATCTTACTGAGAATTCAATCTACAAGATTTGTATTTCATCTACCGTGTATTGAATATACAAGACTTTTATTTTATATTCTATTAATTTGAATCTACAAGACATGTAATGCATATTGCATTAATGTGAATCTACAAGACTTGTATTGCACATTCTATTAATTTGAATCTACTAGGCTTGTATTGCATATATACCGATCATTGAATCCACAAGACTTGTATTGCATATCTACCGATTATTGAATCCAGAAGACTTGTATTGCATATTTACCGATTATTCAATCTACAAGACTTGTATTGCATCTACCGTGTATTGAATATACAAGACTTTTATTTATATTCTATTAATTTGAATCTACAAGACATGTAATGCATATTGCATTAATGTGAATCTACAAGACTTGTATTGCATATTTACCGATTATTCAATCTACAAGACTTGTATTGCATCTACCGTGTATTGAATATACAAGACTTTTATTTATATTATATTAATTTGAATCTAGAAGACATGTAATGCATATTGCATTAATGTGAATCTACAAGACTTGTATTGCGTATATACCGATTATGTAATCTAAAAGACTTGTAATGCATATATAACAATCTTTTAATATACAAGATTTGCATATTACACTGATTACTGAATCTTCAAAGTTTTAATAAAATCTTTCAGTCAGCGTATGAGACAAATTACCTTTTCAGTATTTCACAATTGTCCACAATTTATAGGTGAAATTAGAACAAAGGAAAACATAATTGTTCATCTACTTCAACCAAAGGTTCCGTCCACAAAGTCTAACATAACGCTTTCAGTAATTTAGAAACGGTGACAAGTATTGTCATGGACAGAGAGTCAGTAACTTAGAAACGGTGACAAGTATTGTCATCGACAGAGAGTCAGTAACTTAGAAACGGTGACAAGTATTGTCATGGACAGAGAGTCATTAACTTAGACACGGTGACAAGTATTGTCATGGACAGAGAGTCAATAACTTAGAAACGGTGACAAGTATTGTCATGGACATAGAGATGGATGGACAGTCATACTGATGCAGAAAATTACCATTTTCATATTCTTATCTGAAGTTTGCGTTTAATAATAATAATAATAATAATAATAATAATAATAATAATAATAATAATTTTTAAAATACTCAGTAGTAGTAGTAGTAGTAGTCGTATGTCTAGGCCTTGTGACTCTGAACAGCACGTGATACCTTAACAGGAATCTTTACATAACCAAACGAAATTGCGTAGAAAATTTCATATCCACCCCACCACCACCACCACCCATCTCTCTCTCTCTCTCTCTCTCTCTCTCTCTCTCTCTCTCTCTCTCTCTATATATATATATATATATATATATATATATATCTTACTCTCTCTCTCTCTCTCTCTCTCTCTCTCTCTCTCTCTCTCTCTCTGTGACACACACACACACACACACTTTTAAATGCAATTGAATAATTGAATAGCAAAAATGATAAACGTTAACACGATCGTTAGTTATGTTAAAGATAAATCGGCCATCGTTCCATATTTTATAGTATTTGGCGTCTAGTAACTAGTGCCCTATGCCGTAGATTTACACGTCTGGTAACTCGTGTCTCATTACAGATGTCATAGTTTAACATGTCATATAGAAATAGTAATTATCACCAAATTATTGCATATTGCACGAAACTTCAACACAATGATAGTCACAATTAATATGTTGATGATTCCGAAAGATCGACCTAATGAATGTAAAAGATTTCTACGGACAAAATGTTGGGCCTGTATTTCAACAAAAATATTGGGTTTGTATGGGGACATCAGGAACTAAACAGGTGGTGTGGCATCATCGTACTGGACATTGGCAGCAATGTGGCAAAGGGCTGATCTCTATCGGAACCAAGCAGTGATAGCGGGAAAAAATCTTTAATGCCTGGCTGGGCGGGATATATAAATGTATAGACATAGAATCACCAAGCTAACAATCCATGAGATAAGAGTGACAATCTAGAATAAGTTTTATAAATCAAAAACACACTCATACATGTTATTTAAAATCAGTCCATTGTGGAGAAGGAAATTTTATATCTACAAAACGCACCATTACCTACAATCACCCACCTCAGTTAACGATTTAGTGGTTATAATCAAAATAAATTTACACAAAACAAACACATTGAGGAGGGACAGTGGTTTTTTTTTTTGTTATTAGAAAGAAACAAACACACAAACTCATACAAAATGTATGCGTGCACACATACACATACACTGTTTGTTAAGGGTTAAGCTTTTCGTTAACGGAAAATACAAACACAAACACATAGAAACGTTCTCGTGCACACATACATACACATATGTTTATTTGTACGTGTGTGTATGTTTTTCTTCACTTAGCAATATATTTATATTTTGGTTGTGTGGGTCCATACTTATTAGCTGGCTTGTTTGGTATGGACTATATCTGGTTAAATGAGAAACGTTCTTGAGAGGATAGCTCATATTATACTAATTTCGTTGACTAATGTAATTTACTAAGCTCTGTCCAAACATGGACAGAAACTATCGATCAATTTGATATTAACGGTTACAAAATGTTTGATAGCGTAAGAATTAAATCACAATCTGATAAAAGAAATCCAAGACGATCTCGGTTTTGTTGGTGAACTCCTATCGATATATCTAGAGAAAAGGTCCCTCAAAAATAATATTAGTTGGTTAGTTGTTTTGTCTAAAGCTAGCTGACTGAAGTGAAACTTAATATTTGGTTTGTCTATACGGCACCTGAATACTCAACTATTCATTCAGATGACATTGTATGTCGTAGTAGAAAATGAGTAAATTAACCGAAAAAAGAAAAATGCTGACTATAAAACAATTAATTGCAGCTGATTTTTATTGCCTATAATAGTTTGGAGTCCGATTTTATTATATATGATACTATTATTGTCTAATTTCAATACTTTAGTTATACGGAATACGAGGCAATGTATGATTGGGCTATCAAGACGTAAGGGAGATAATCACTACTGTGAACAACTTTCACGATTATGCCAAATGAAAAGGACTGAGAATCGTACACGTGGATTAGATAGAGGGATAGGGAAAGGTATATGTCTGCATGGCAATTCGGTCTCAACATTAGATTTAAAAAGTATATCATTCTTTCGCATATATGATACATTGGAATCAATAATAATGCCCATTAAATTTCATTTGTCTACATGGGTAAACCAGGGCAAAAGGCAATAAGTGACTTTGGTGCTATAAGTGACTCTGGTGCTATAAGTGACTCTGGTGCTATAAGTGACTCTGGTGCTATAAGTGACTCTGGTGGTAACGAAATAAATAGATACATATGGTACAAAGAAGAATGTCTATCTTTTATCCAAAATTACAAAGGTATATTATCTCAAAATATGGACAAGATTTGAAATGATATTAATAATATAACAAAACTTAATGAATGTGTAGAAAAGAACGCGGATAGTGACCATGATGCAAGCACAATGAAAAAAATAAATAGAAAGCAATTTACAGCTGTTACATCTCACATTTTTTTAAAATGTCAGCCTTGGTTTGATACAGACTGCACAAACGCCAAAACCAAAGCTTTAATATATCTAAAACAGTTTAGGTAAGAAGTGAATCTCTTGAAGATTTTTTATTTTATATAAATATGAATACATCTCTTACAAGAATCAAGCAAATGCAATGTGAATGAAACCAAAAAGTAGCCTTTTACCTACATTATGCTCTAAAGATACACGTTTCTGACGTCTTGTAAGGAACCCAACTACTGGTATGCAAAACGGTATCTCGTCTGCATGAATATTTTTGGAAACTAATTAATTTTTCTGTTGACCATATAGAGGGTAACTGAAAACATTCAAGTAATTCACCTGATTTAATATAGAACAATCACTGAAGAAGAATTACGCCTAGCACTGAGTAAACTGAGCAAAACAAAGATGGGGAATAGATGCTTTATCCAGCGACGTCTTTATATCTACGAGCACATAATTGCACCAATAATAACAATGCTACTTAATGCACTGTTCGATGTTAGATATTGTTCATAGTATTGGTCCACGACTATTATCAGACCAATTTTTAAGAAAGAATAATGCAAATATAAATCATCCATTTTCAGAGGTATTTGCATACTTCCTATATTTTAAAAACGATAATAAATTCATGGGTGGAGGAAAACGAATTACTGGGCGATAAACAAGCAGGATGTAGAGAGGGGTATTTCACAGGAGATAATATATTTATATTATATACATTAATGTGTAAATATTTAATAAAGTGAAGGGGTAGATTTGATGCAGTGCTGTTGACTATAAGAAAACCTTTGATAGGATAGAGAGACCTTTGATAGGATAGAGAGACCTTTGATAGGATAAAGATACCTTTGATAGGATAGAGAGACCTTTGATGGGATAGTGAGACCTTTGATAGGATAGAGAGACTTTTGATAGGATAGAGAGACCTTTGATAGGATAAAGATACCTTTGATAGGATAGAGAGACCTTTGATAGGATAAAGATACCTTTGATAGGATAGAGAGACCTTTGATAGGATAGAGAGACCTTTGATAGGATAAAGAGACCAAAAGCTACTTAGTGAACATAGTAGTGGAAAGATGTTAAGAGTCAAAATGGTATTGATGTCAAAGCACGTTGTTGGAGGTTTTAAACAATGCCGAGAGACAGGAACAGTCAGTCCAATTTCCATAACAACAGTGTTTTACGGTTTAAGATTCGCTCTTGGAGACAACACATAGGTTTTACTGAACGCACGATTATGCTTGTCAGAAAACAATATGGCTGGTGGCGCAATGCCTATTGGGTATAATTACATCATATAATATGTATAATCCTGTAAACCTCTCCTCTCCTCTCTCATATAAGTATGTTGAAGAAAGGTGCCCGTATTGGAAATAAATCGATAATGCGCTCAATGAAAGAAAAAAAATATATCAAAAAAATGAAGAAGAAAAAATAATGCGGAAGATATATAAGGTAGGAAACATTATTTGGTCTATAAGTTTGTTCGTGTAGTCTAAAACGATGAGATGAATCCATTGGTTGTTATTTCAGTACCCATCCACGGCCACTCTGGGTCAGCTTAAAAGAATAGTCTGAGTAAATATCACCTTTTTTATTATGTTAGCAACTATTCTGTTCAATATACCAATTAGAACGCTCCGATTTTCTAGTGGTTAGAGCGCTCGCTTCGGATGCAGGAGATCGTGTGTTCGAACCCCAGCTTCGTCATACCTAATGCTTATAAAATCGTACTAACAGCTACCTCTCTAGGCTCTCATCATTAACAGGCTAGTATAAGGACTTGTCATCCATCGTGCTACATGTCTGAGGCATGATGCTATTTTACTAGACATCGCTATCGTCACAAATCATAGTTAAAGCTACACAATAAATCAAAATCACACACAGGTACAAATCATTGTTAAAGCTACACAATAAATCAAAATCACACACAGGTACAAATCATTCTTAAAGCTACACAATAAATCAAAATCACACACAGGTACAAATCAGGGTACTAATGGCAACTATTGTATTCAAAATACCAATATTGTGCCTTAAGTACCAATAGTCATTGTTTTGACCAATGGAACAATTGCCAATGTTGTGTTCAGACTACCAACAGTCACTATATTGCCCAAAGTGCCGTCTGAATCCAACCAAAATAGTCATACATAATTATAAAAACAATAATTATCCCTATGATATAAGTAAAGACCATATTTTATTGTAACAAACATATCTATCTATCTATATATCTATCTATCTATCTACTTACCTACCTACCTATCAATCTATCTATCTTGCTGTATGTATGTCTGTCTTTGATGCTATACATGAACTGTAGTTAGAGATAAAAAGGTACACTAATATAATAGTTGCCATGGTGAATGCAATGGAAACACTTTTAAAAAGGTTATATTTATTTTGAAAATCATATCTGATGAATGTTACAAACGGTTGATAAGTGTAACAGGTCTAGATGTATAAAGCATTCAGAACATTCTCCCATTTAAAGAAAACTTCCGGTATGACATGCAACCATATCAACGGAGATTATATCCTTATGATCGTATTTAGTATTCTACAATCCTCTCTGTCCGTATTCCCAGCAGTTTAGCTGCACATCTTTAAGAAATACCCATCTTGTCGTTTCCATTTTTTTTCTCCAGAGCAAAGCGGGCAGCAACTGTACCGTTTGTGTAATTCAACGTAAGATATTTTTTATTTCTTATGAAGAGATTCTGTACGATTAATATATCAATTAGGCCTTGAAAACTGATCAAGATAACTAATTCGGAACTTTGAAACAACCACATGGGTACCGGGTCGCTCTTACTGATATTTTTGATAAAATCGAACATATAACCGTCATAAAATGTAACACCTTTATTTCGTGGAAATATTGTTATGTCCACGCGTGAGCATTATGATCAAGGATCTATATCGAAGCTCCCTTTGATTTATATTTTTATTCGTACAAAAATCTCTCCGGTTAGTGTCTTTAAATTTATTGAAAATAAATTAATTTATTTTCCAACTCCGCAATATCGTAGCACTCTGTACCTTGCCACGTTCAGCCCTTACGTTGTAAATCCGTTAAACTGTTTCCTCGTATTTGAATTTGTGAAATGTTCCATAACTCGTATTTGCATTTGTGAAATGTTCCATAACTCGTATTTGAATTTGTGAAATGTTCCATAACTCGTATTTGAATTTGTGAAATGTTCCATAACTCGTATTTGCATTTGTGAAATGTTCCATAACTCGTATTTGCATTTGTGAAATGTTCCATAACTCGTATTTGAATTTGTGAAATGTTCCATAACTCGTATTTGCATTTGTGAAATGTTCTATAACTCGTATTTGAATTTGTGAAATGTTCCATAACTCGTATTTGAATTTGTGAAATGTTCCATAACTCGTATTTGAATTTGTGAAATGTTCCATAACTCGTATTTGCATTTGTGAAATGTTCTATAACTCGTATTTGAATTTGTGAAATGTTCCATAACTCGTATTTGCATTTGTGAAATGTTCTATAACTCGTATTTGAATTTGTGAAATGTTCCATAACTCGTATTTGAATTTGTAAAATGTTCCATAACTCGTATTTGAATTTGTGAAATGTTCCATAACTCGTATTTGAATTTGTGAAATGTTCCATAACTCGTATTTGAATTTGTGAAATGTTCCATAACTCGCTCAGCTACACAAGTTTCAATCGGTCTGGTATCATTCATATTAGGTTTATCATTCGCATTATATATCTCATACACAACTGGCGTCACAGGATATGCGTGTTTATAATACAGTTCGTCAATACCAGCCAGCGTTCCTGGTTTTGGAATTTTTACTTAACATTACAACATCTCCAGTGTAGTGCAGTCAAACAGGGTTACGTTTGTCACGGAAAATACAGACGTGATCTACTGCGGCGTTATGTACCGGTACGATAAATTTTTTTTTTATAAAAACATATCGTTGCTAGTCGACATAATTAATAATCGTCACTGCTCGCTTATTCTTCATTGTAATATGGACGTCTTGCATAATTCTGGATGTTGATCATCACTTGAGGCATACTATCGTTGCGAAACTCCGTTTAGGCTTCACGGTTACGATTGATTAGTCTAATATGTCGAATCAACACTAGCTAAAGCTCGCCTTCGCAAGTCAGGGGTCATTCTGTCAAGATCAGAGCTAGCTTTAGAGGACTTAGTTGCAGATGATCTCGCAAATTCTTCCATATTATAATTATACGAGCAAAGAATAATTGTTGTTGGTTAATAAGTGTTTGCAATCGGGCTTGAATAAATGAATTATGTGGATATTAAATACAAAGTGTGCGGTGAAGACGTCTTCTCAGAAAAGCAACTTTTTGTACAAATGTTTTCACGGACCAATCGATAAAGGTCTTGTGATTGATCATATTAGCTGCAGAAAATGATTGCAAACAATGTCCTGATAAGTATTAAGAAATGCAAACTAGTACACAAAGTTCGTCTTAGATCCTGATAAGTATTAAGAAATGCAAACTAGTACACAAAGTTCGTCTTAGATCCTGATAAGTATTAAGAAATGCAAACTAGTACACAAAGTTCGTCTTAGATCCTGATAAGAAATGCTAGAATAGTCGTATATGTGGATGTGGAGACAAGCGACAAAATTGAATTTCAATCGAAATATACAGCAGCCACATTCTTCTGTATTTTCCCATCTAAAGTACGTGTCACAGATAATAAAATTAATTCAACATTTTCAAAAAAAATACAAACATTACAAAATAAATATCTCCTGACTGCGTGATGGGCAGACGCTGTAGTTAATGAATCTACTTGGGCTCTATTTTGAATTTTGTTGCAGTTGTCTTTCAATTGTATGCAAAAAAACTTCAGATGAAGGTAGATAACTCTGTCAAGAGAAGTGTTCATGAAGTATAAAGAGTGCCCTCGCTTTTAATTGTTTATTGTTATATGACGGCTACGTTGTTGTGGCTCACACTGTATTGCTTGCGCACCCACCCCATCACCTCCACTCCCTTTAACTACGTCAAGGATTCCTTCACTGACTTTTATTGTTTGTCTTCCAAGACTACTTCCGGGACATGTCAATCTTTCCCCCATTGACGAGAACTATTTTATAGTGTTCCGAATAACAATAAATTCAGGAACATATTTGTAATCCACGTAAGCTATTGTTAGATTTCCAGGTAACTTCACATCAGGTAATTTCATAATAATTTGTGAACAATATCATTGTATAACGGATCAGTGGTCTAGCGCTAACGATGCGGATTTTCATAATCGATGTCTGGTGTTCCAATCCAAATTTGTCTACGGTTGCGCTATAATCGCAATATTAATACTAATTGGGGCTCCAGTTCAAAAAGAAAATGTCTACACCTTCGCACCATGTTGAACAGTGTGGCTGGTGCTGATTTTGCACTCCCCGGGGTTTGGCTTGGGGAGAGGTGTGCACAAACTTATAAGCTTTTTTTTGACAACATGTAGCCCCTAAACTTAAACTGTAAGAGATATGAGTTCTCAGCCTCATGCCCCATACAAGAACATTCACAATGATAGTAAACAGAATAGACACTTCGTGAAGGGTAACGCAACAGAAAGAACTGTCAGAAACAAAATATCCTCATGATTGACATATCCTTGCAAATGACGACGGGACCACATGGAACGGGAAATTGAAGGTACCCTTTGGAGCAATAAGGACACTTACTGTTTATTTTTTAATTCTTAATTATATAATAAATTCCAAACATATTAATGCATATATATCTTATTGAAAACTTACATTATAATGATATTGCACTTTCTCATCACTTAGATCCGGTAAAAATCACAAATGCACAAAAGAAAAGACGACGGAAGAGACACACTAGCAGCTTTATACAGGTTTATTAAATTACTACAGCAAGCAATGAAAGAGATGTTACTTTATCATCAATAATATCGTTAACTGGGTTGTATTAAAGTTCACGGCGTTAAATCCATGAAATTTAAATATTGGCAGATCTGCTTCTGTGATCGAGAAACAATTGTTCATGTATCTACCTAATAAATTCATTAAATCACCGTCTGTATAATACTGCGACGAACATCCTCATATTAAAATATCCATCGATGTGATCAAAAGAACTCTCGAGGCCATCAAAGATCATTTTTCGAGAATCATTAACACACTTGATAAAACAAAAATTCCTCATGAGAAAGCAAATAGTGTATACTTGGTATACACGATCCAACAGGGATCATTTGCTTGGACACTAGAGAATAATATAACAGATATCACCGCGACGATAAGGGGAATTTATCGCCTAACATTAATATCATAGATCCAATTTACTATATTTATGGGAATGTCTGCTGGTTTTAACAATACAGTATCGACGATGTGCATTCCTTGTGTTCATATATGTTATTGATAAGGGTAATTCATGTTGTCAGACATTTCGCCGTACTTTATTGATAAAATGTCAAGACTCCTGTGGTTTTATGTTAACTGATTTAATATTTGGTTCATATAC
Source organism: Unio pictorum (assembly GCA_030141615.1). NCBI lineage: Eukaryota > Metazoa > Mollusca > Bivalvia > Unionida > Unionidae > Unio > Unio pictorum. The sequence goes on along the minus strand of JARLTB010000257.1, from coordinate 3,519,798 downwards.
ACGCATATATTAATCAAAAGTACTTTCTTGATCTAATCATTTGTCATTAAACATTGTTTTAATTAATTGTATTGTGTTGTAAATCCGAAAACCCATGCGCTTATCTTGTACCATGTATAACGAAGTCTGTCCTAATACAAAATAGATGGACAGTGGACATAATTATTATATTCCAGAATATAAAAAAAGAAAAAGTGTTTTGATGTATCAAGGTTTAAAAGAGTGCATAAGACTCCTGCCAGAACAAACATTTGATAGACTTATGTAGTCTAATATAACCACACACATACGTGCAAACACTTAATCACAACCACAAAGACAATAAAAAATAGCAAATGCCACGTTTCTGTCTGTACATACATTGGATGACAAAATATTGCTAAGTCAGATGCAGCCATGATGTTGTCAATAGTTTAATAAGGGGTTTGAAGGTAAAGCAAAAGCTCTATTAAATTTCATCTGAATGATGTAACAGATGCTCTTTTGTATACATGGAGTTAAATTCAAATTCAGCAGTCTTAAAAGAACCTGATACATCACCCTAGCTATTGCCAAACTTAAGTGCTCCCTGGAATGGTGGTTGTAGGACTGTATGAACTAAAGGAAAAAGCATTACACGAGCTCTAAGCAGGGCTGTATGAATTCAAGGATATCATTACACAAGCTCTAAGAAGGGCTGTATGAACTGCCTCTAAAGATGGTTTGCCTTGTATACATGTTGTGGACATATATTGAGGTGTTTATATTTTCTTTTACTTTTCTTGAAGATTACTTAAAATTATGCTTTGTGAAGTATGACATGAGAGGCTCTTTACGAGTAAAACATGGTGTAATTTACCAGATTCATTATGCTATGTTGTACTATAATTATATGTATACTTCACTGATAAGAGCAGTTTATTCATAATGAAGATGCAATGCAATATGTGGATAGATTAAAAATTGCACCAATTATGGATAAGGTAAAAACAATGTAACACATGGATAGAAAATTACACCTTTTATCGATGATGTAATCACAATGCAATTCATTGATGAAAAATGACACCATGTAAGGATAATGCAATACAATGATGGAAATGACAAATTATTAATACAAAAACAATGCACTGCATAGATGGAAAATGACAAATTATTAATATAAAAATAATGCAATGCATAGATGGAAAATGACAAATTATTAATATAAAAATAATGCAATGCATAGATGGAAAATGACAAATTATTAATATAAAAATAATGCAATGCATAGATGGAAAATGACACAAATTATTGATAATGTAAAAACAATGCAATACATGGATGGAAAATTATATTACATTACATTGGAAACTGACATAATACTATTATTTTACACCATTGGACACAAAACAAGTGGACTTGGGCCATACTGTTTCTTGAAGTTTGATGCTTTAAGATGAAAAGAAAAAAGGTTATTTACTTTTCAAAGAAACATATGTTCTCAGATACACCTAACTAGCTTAACACTAAATTATCAGATACACCTAACTAGCTTAACACTAAATTATCAGATACACCTAACTAGCCGAAAACCTAATCATCAGATACATGACAAATCAGAGTTAATACACATATAGCATGATAATTCAGAAATAATACATATGTAGCATGATAATTCAGAAATAATACACATATTGCATGATAATTCAGAAATAATACACATATAGCATGATAATTCAGAAATAATACACATGTAGCATGATAATTCAGAAATAATATATATATAGCATGATAATTCAGAAATAAAACATATACAGCATGATAATTCAGAAATAATACACATATAGCACGATAATTCTGAAATAATATACATATAGCATGATAATTCAGAAATAATACACATATTGCATGATAATTCAGAAATAATACACATATAGCATGATAATTCAGAAATAATACACATATAGCATGATAATTCAGAAATAATACATATGTAGCATGATAATTCAGAAATAATACACATATAGCATGATAATTCAGAAATAATACAGATGTTGCAGAGCAAATGTTTATTTGAACAAGGGCAACACATTTAAGTCTTGTAAAATAATACAAAAATGATGCATTGATTGTGGTGTAAATATTTACCTGAATAGACGGAGAGAGATGAAAGTCTTTCCATAATTATATCTTAATAATACATGGACTGTGGGGTAAATGATTACGAGGGAAGAAAGAGTTGAAGTCTTTGCAACACAATACAGATATATTACAAGAATTGTAGTGCAAATACCTAGTGAACATGAGGAAAGATTATTGAAACCTGTACATGATAATACAAAAGAAATAAATAGATTGTAGTGCAAATGCTTACCTGAACAGGAGGAATGAGTTGAAGCCTGAGGGTTCCAAATCTTGTTCTGATGCTCTTTTCCTTTTACAGTTTGTAACCCTAGTGGACTTTTGAAAAGTTATGGCAATGATCTGTTTACACATTTTGTTCTCAGTCACATGTATTTTTGTACTAGGCTGTCATTAAGAATTAGCCTGCAGTTTATCACCCCTCAGAGGTTTGCACATGTATTGATTAAAGCTAATCAACATTGGTTCTTATCCCTTTCCACAATTTTTTACCCCATCCCCGCCCCATTGTTAAATTCTTGGCCTATTATTAGCAATGGATATTACCTCTTTCTAGTTTGCCCACCCACCCCCACCCCCGATTTTTGTACAAGTTATGTATTGTTAAATCCTTGGGCTATTATTAGTGATGGAAATTACCTCTGTACAGCTTGTACTCCACCCCATCCAAATGATTATTTTACCAATTACGTATTGTTAAGGACTTGAGCTATTATTAGCAATGGATATTACCTCTTTCTAATTTGTCCCCTCCCCTGATGATTTTTATACAAGTTATGTATTGTTTAAGCCTTTGGCTATTATTAGCAATTGATATTACCCCTTTACACAATTTCGAGATTTTTATGAAATACATATTTTGATCAATAATGAAGACGAATATAGCAAGGTATTTAGCTTAATCCTCATGACCTGTTCTTTGACCATTCAGTAACAAAAATATCGTGACCTTGTCCACTTTAGAAATGGTGAAATGTTATGGATACATTGTGCATGATGAGGCGGCATGATATACTTCTAGTAGAATAAATGTATTTTAAGAGAATAATGTATCACAAGTGTCTGCTGTTTGATGTCAACTAGTAGTATTTCCAATTTATAACAATTAATTATCAGGCATGCAGCCATCAGGAATACATCTTGTCTATACCCACTAGATCAGCGGTTCTCAACCTTTCTAGTGCCGCGACCCTTTTAATGCAATTCCAAATGTTGTGGCGACACAACCGTAAAATTATTTTCGTTCATAACTGTAAAAATGTATATTTCCGATGGTCGTAAGCGACCCCTGGCAAATCGTTGTTCGACCCTTGACGGGGTCTCGACCCACAGGTTGAGAACCGCTGCACTATCACAATGATGTCTCATGAATACATGTTGTCTGATAAATTATACACAATCTACACATGTTGCTTGAGGTCTAATGGTAGTTAGCTGAATACATGTATTTAACAAAATGATATTTCATGTACATGTTTTGAAGTCCGCTTGTATTTACTTAAATGAATGATGTATTGTCTTCATTTGCTGTATCCATGTATTTCAATGAATAATGTAGTTGTATCCATGCATTTCAATGAATAATGTAGTTGTATCCATGTATTTCAATGAATAATGTAGTTGTATCCATGTATTTCAATGAATAATGTAGTTGTATCCATGTATTTCAATGAATAATGTAATTGTTTCCATGTATTTCAATGAATAATGTAGTTGTATCCATGTATTTCAATGAATAATGTAGTTGTATCCATGTATTTCAATGAATAATGTAGTTGTATCCATGTATTTCAATGAATAATGTAGTTGTATCCATGTATTTCAATGAATAATGTAGTTGTATCCATGTATTTCAATGAATAATGTAGTTGTATCCATGTATTTCAATGAATAATGTAGTTGTATCCATGTATTTCAATGAATAATTTAGTTGTATCCATGTATTTCATTGAATAATGTAGTTGTATCCATGTATTTCAATGAATAATGTAGTTGTATCCATGTATTTCAATGAATAATGTAGTTGTATCCATGTATTTCAATGAATAATGTAGCTGTATCCATGTATTTCAATGAATAATGTAGTTGTATCTATGTATTTCAATGAATAATGTAGTTGTATCTATGTATTTCAATGAATAATGTAGTTGTATCCATGTATTTCAATGAATAATGTAGTTGTATCCATGTATTTCAATGAATAATGTAGTTGTATCTATATATTTAACAAAATGATACATCACAGGCACATGTTGTTTGAAGTCCAATGATAATTGTATCGATGCATCTAACACTGTTATGTATCATATACATATTGTTTGAGGTTGAATGGTTTTGGTTGTATCAATGTATTTAACACTGTAGTTTAACATGTACATGTTAATTGAGGTTCATTGGTATTTAGCTGTATCTATGTATTTAACACTGTTATGAATCATAACCATGCTGTTTGATGTCCAACCATAGTTGTATCTATATATTTAACAGTTAAGTATCATTCACATGTTGTTTGAGGTCCAACTGTATCTATGTATTTGACACTTATGTATCATGCACTTGTTGTTTGTGGTTCAATGGTAGTTTGCTTTATCCATGTATGTGAGAGAATGCTGCATCATGTACATGTTGTTTGAGGTCTATTGGAATTTGGCTATGTATTTAACTGAATGATGTACATATACGGTCTTCCTTCACTAGTAGTTGTATTGCATCCATGTATTTAACAATGTACTTATTTAATCCATATATTTAACCATAATGTATCATTCAGACATTATATGAGGTCTTCAGGTAGTTTATTGTATCTGTATATTTACCAAAATGAAGCATCTGCAATAATGTTGTTTGACATTAACTTTTAGCTGGTTGTATCTATGTATTTAACAGACTGAAGCATCATGCATATATGTTTAACATTAACATCTATATATTTAACAAAATGATAATCATGCACACATGATATTTAAGGTCCACTGGTATCTATATATTTAACAGAATGCTATGTTATGTACACATTGTGTAAGGTCCAATAACAGTCACACCCATATATTTAACAGAATGCTATGTTATATACACATTGTGTAATGTCCAATAACAGTCACACCCATATATTTAACAGAATGCTATGTTATGTACACATTGTGTAATGTCCAATAACAGTCACACCCATATATTTAACAGAATGCTATGTTATGTACACATTGTGTAATGTCCAATAACAGTCACACCCATATATTTAACAGAACGCTGTTATTACACATTGTGTAATATCCATTAACAGACACACCCATATATTTAACAGAATGCTATGTTATGTACACATTGTGTAATATCCAATAACAGTCAGTCATATTGAACAGAATGCTATGTTAAGTACACATTGTGTAATGTCCATTAACAGTCACACCCATATATTTAACAGAATGCTATGTTAAGTACACATTGTGTAATGTCCATTAACAGTCACACCCATATATTTAACAGAATGCTATGTTAAGTACACATTGTGTTATATCCAATAACAGTCAGTCATATTTAACAGAATGCTATGTTAAGTACACATTGTGTAATATCCAATAACAGTCATACCCATATATTTAACAGAATGCTATGATAAGTACCCATTGTGTAATGTCCAATAACAGTCAGTCATATTTAACAGATTGCTATGTCAAGTGCACATTGTGTAATATCTAATAACAGTGACACCCATATATTTAACAGAATGCTATGTTGAGTACACATTGTGTAATGTCCAATAACAGTAACACACACATATTTAACATAATGCTATGTTAAGTACACATTGTATAATGTCCAATATCAGTCACACCCATTTTTTTAACAGAATGCTATGTTAAGTACACATTGTGTAATGTCCAATAACAGTCACATTCATATATTGAACAGAATGCTATATTAAGTACATATTGTGTTATGTCCAATAAAAGTCACACCCATATATTTAACAGAATCAAGTATCAGGTACACATTGTGTTATGTCTTCCAGTAATTGAATCCATGTATTTCAAATCCTTGTCTCTCTTAGTAACAAGAACACAACACTTCTCTCAGTTTTGATTACCTCGGCGTGTCTTAACTGTTGACTTAGCTTTTTTTACTGCTTGTCTAGCTGTCTTTAGTGCTGAGTCAACGTTTTCTAGTGTTGACAGCTGGAATAAAATAAAGTTTGCATGAAATAATACAAAATTGGTTATGTATATATATACCTGAATGGGATGCATACAAAAATGAGTATACCTGAATGAGACGGATACTAAAACAGTTGTTATTTCTTTCTGTGATAAATGATTATTAACTGATAGAAGAAAAGTGGTTATGGTTATTCATATGCTTGAATATTATGGCTCTATAAAGGTCATAAGAATTTATTTAAGTTCTGTTTGTTTTTTGTACTCCTGACATTTCTTTTGTAGCTCATTGGCTTCCTTTAGGGTGATGGCCTGATTCTTACGCTTCTCTAAATCTTCCAGGTAGCCATGGTTACCAATGACAATTTCAATCTCACGAAGGACCAAATCTATCTTGGCCCAGTAATCCTCAATCTCTTGCTGGCTTATCTTTCTATCCACAGAAAGACCACTTATGTCATTCCTATATAAGCGTATCCTTTCCACACTTGCACCAAGAGTTGTGTCCCTTGGGTTATCAGAAACTGAACTGAAATTTCTTACAATTATATATAATAATTAAATGTCAAATTATTCTACCTTTCCAGTGAATAGACCCTGCAGATCTGGGAAGACCAACTGAACATGATCTTTGTTCAGTCTGTTCAACTGGGATTTGTTGGCCAGGATTGCCTTGTAGATATCCATGTGGGGCATAGGGACATTGGCGAGGAGGATTTCTCTCAGAGTTTTCCCCGTGAGTGAGATACTCTACCTAAAATTATCTACTGTTTCTGTTAAAAGGTATATTACATTCAGAGTGCCAAGCTTATATAAATACTTATATAAGCAGAGATTCATATATATTAGCTATTTTATGATAATTCCTATGTTCTGAAAATTTATAAAGCCTGAAGTGATGAAATTGGGAAAATCAGCGAGATGTCATAAAAACCTATTTAGATGAAATAAAGAAATGTCCATGTAATGCAGATCAATATAACAAAAATAAGCTTCACTCAGAGGTTAATTGGGGGACGTTAGTTAGAGACAACAAGACAAAGGCAATTCCACCCAGACACTGACAGGCAAGTGAGATACTGGTCTTTGCAGCTCAAGTTACTGATAGAGGACAGCTATTTGAGAATCTCCACAAATGGCCAAGCCATTAATACAGATTGATTGTGGTCAATAGAGCTGCCCAATAGCCCTCATCATATAAAACTTTTAGTACCAAGCTGTTTAAATTTCTTCTTTTCTGTTCAACAGCTTCAAATTAGCATAATGTGTATAGCCCTGTTCAATAAGGGTTGTTATCTCCCCTGATTTATAACCTCCCTTTGCATGCTCTTCACAAATAAAAATAAAATTGACCTGTTCCCAAAATTTTGGGGAGCAAAAATGGCACACCCATGGTTAGCAGAGACCATATATATATATATATATATATATATATATATATATATATATATATAGAGAGAGAGAGAGAGAGAGAGAGAGAGAGAAAATATATACATACATATAGAGGAATATATATATATATATATATATATATATATTTGTCTGCATATATGAATACATATATATATGCAAATATATATGAATATATATATGCATACATATATATATATATGTATCTACTTTGACAACACATGGGGAAATAAGATGAATACATATATATGCAAATATATATGAATATATATACGCATACATACATATATATATATATATATATATATATATATATATGAATATATACACACATATCTATGTATATATATATATGTATCTACTTTGACAACACATGGGGAAATAAGATATATATATATATATATATATATATATATATATATATATATATATATATATATATATATATATATATATATACATAGAGAGAGAGAGCGAGAGAGAGAGAAAATATATACATACATAGAGAGGAAAAGATATATGTACACATATAGAGGAATATACATATATATATATATATATATATTTGTCTGCATATATGAATACATATATATGCAAATATATATGAATATATATACGCATATATATATATATATATATATATATATATATATATATATATATATATATATAGGAATATATATGTATACATATAGAGGAATATATATATGTATACATATAGAGGAATATATATATATATATATATATATATATATATATATATATATATATATATATTTGTCTGCACATATAAATATATATATATATTTGTCTGCATATATGAATAAATATATATGCAAATATATATGCAAATATATACGCATACATATATATATATATATATGTGTATATACACACACCCACACATATATAGCATAATGATTAACTTTTTGTGGAATTCAATAGTGTACTGAAATTTCAATTCTTTTCCTGCAGATAAACTTATTTTTTTTAATAACCAGAATAGAAGCTCAGTATCAACAGAGCCAATTATGGTCAAGTGTTTTTTTTTTGGGGGGGGGGGTTGATTTTTTGCTCACCGGAAGTAGATTTAACAAAGAAGAATAACTCATGCAAGGGAGGTAACAACCCTTATTGAACAGGGCTATAGGATGATTTCAGACAATTTTGGTCAAATTATGTTTAGTCACTTGTGATATGTCGTTAAAATATATTTTTTATTGGTTTTGATAACAATATACAGTTGCAAATTAGAATCATCTGACCAACTGTATGGTGATATAGTTTCTTTCAAAATTTGGTTAAATTTTGTTGACATGATTTGGATAAAGAACGGTTTTATGGTGTAACTATTTTTATTAAATTTGAAAGTGGAATGGCATCATTTGTACAGATGTGAGAGACTTCAATGCTAGGATGCTTTCTTCCTTGTTTGGTCTGAAAACAGTTTGTCAGTTTGTGAGAATCTAATAGCCAAGGAAGATCACATAGCCTTATTACCAGGAGAGGTGGGTCTGCTTTATTGCCCGGGATGAACAGAACGTTGTTTAATGATACATATGAGAGTCATTTTTAATCACTGCAAGGGAAATTGCATTTGACATCTGTTGTATTATACATCAAATATATGTAATACAGTAACATAATAATCTTTATATTATTTGTCTACAGAGTAATGTTTATAATTTATACATCACTGTGTTGTCAGTATCACCTGCCAGGAACAAACAAAAGCTTCACGTGACTACACGGAAACTGTAAATAAACTTGAAACTGGATTATAGATGATAGTTAATCTAGAAGAGATTAAAAATGGATATATATGTATATGCAAATACATTGACTCCACTGAATATCCATGATTTTGATTAGGGGAAACACATTTGATAATTTACCAAAATAAAACTCAAATAGGAAAGACTTGTTCCAAGGTAAAACTTAAATTTGTAACCCTGACCCATAATTCTACCAGCTTTGGAAGCCTGAGACCCAATAAAACCTGCCCTATACTAATGACAGGTTTTGGAAGCCATTCACGTGATACAATAAATATGGATTTCTTTTTTTTCCAAAAATATACCTAAGTTTGAGGCTCATCCAATTCTTTCTTTGCACCAGCTTGCATTTGACTTTTCACCTTGCTGGCTTCCGCACCTGGAAAATAATTAGATGATGGCATCATCTTCCAAACTGTCTGCATGTCGCATTTTACATTCACAGTGAAAGTGTCAACAGGATAAGTCAAAATTAACACAGAATGAGAACAGATTCCAAACCAAACTACATGAATTTAAATCACATTTGTTAAGTGGAGAAGTTGTTGTCAATAATTTCCTCTTCACCAACATAAATAAGGGATTGTCAACATTTCAGTTGTTTGCACCTGCAAGCAAGTGCAATCTGATAGATTTGGTAGTGAGTCATCTATACAATCTGATGGATTTGGTAATTAGTCATCCATACAATTGATTTGGTAGTTAGTCATCTACAAAATCTCATAGATTTGGTATTGAGTCATCTACACAATCTGATAGATTTGGTAGTTAATTATCTACACAATTCCTATACATGTACTCATATTTGTTCCAGAGGTTTCCTTGCACTAGGAAATTATAATATTTCTTCTGTTTTGAAAAAAGGCTGTGAGTAGTATGAGAATGGCAGTGGAACAGGTGAGAGTCTGAAAATGGCATTGGAACATGTGAGTAGTCTAAAAATTGCAATTATATTACAATTCTTAATTGAATTGAATTGATATAACTGGAAAAGAGTTGCCTATCAAGCCAGTAACAAGTGTTATCCTCACCTACTTGATCCCATTCTAAATTCAATTCAGCAATACTTGATTTATCTTGCAGTCTATAAAAACATAATTTATATATGTTTTATAATTTACAAGTTGTCTAAGTCATTGTGAGTGTTGTCCTCACTGACTTGACCCCATTATAAATTTAATTCAGCTATACCCAATTTCTCTAGCAGTTTATAAAAACATAATTTATTGATGTTTTATTATATAATTTACAAGTTGTCTAAGTCATTGTGAGTGTTGTCCTCGCTGACTTGACCCCATTCTAAATTCAATTCAACAATACCTTGATTGAGAATTTCAAACAGGTGAGGATCATTACCACAATAACTTGGGCATTATATTTTCCTAAGAACATTTTCAGATTTATAATTTAAGAAAATAATTTATATTTTAAATATATTGACATTTCTCTGTATACATTTTGGTTCCTAAAAATAAATAAAGAAAATTAAAATATGTAAGTATTGTTCTTTAAGGAAAGCAGTCACTTGACTATATCACTAATTCTTAGAGCAAATGCTATAATGTATAATTTGGTTGTAAATAAAATTACAAATGAATATAATTCATATAATTTAGATGAGAGAAAGGAATTACAAATCTGCTTTAATAAATATTCTGTTTTGAAACGAAGGCTGTGGTGAACATGGAAAATTGATCAAATGAAACTGCCTTAAGTGACCTAAAATAATGAGTGAAAATAACTTGGGAAAAAGTTAGTCTGAAAATGCCATCTGAACAGGTGAGTATGCTGAGAATGGCATTGGAACAGGTGAGTAGTCTATGAATGGCATTGGATGGCATCTGAACAGGTGAGTAGTCTGAGAATGGGATGACAATACAATCATATACTACCTCCAATAAGGCATACAATTGAATCTAGGGCAAGGAGTCGTTATTATGACAACTGTAAAATAAATTTATGTTCTTGTACATTTTGTCCTGTAGAGTGCATGGCTTTGTACTTTAGAGAACGTGTCGTTTCAATTAAAGTCATTATGGGGACAACATACAGTTTTACCCAGAAGAAATTGTCGTTGAAAACATACAGATTCATGGATCGCTGCAAAGGTGTATATATAGATGCTAAAATAATATTGTACGTATAGCTGTAAACAACAAACTACTTTGTCAGTGAAATCAATGGATGCATGGATCACAGTGCTTAGAAAAAGTTGGTATTTCTAAAGTGTTTAAATGACCTTGGTTATAGATATAATCCTATAACTTTATTGTTTATGTTCCATTCTTAATTTTCCAAGAGTAACTCCCACTATAAAAATAAAAATGCTAGACAGGGAGTTTTTGGTTTGTTTTCAAAGCTCCAAAATGAGAAATGACAGTAACTACATGTAAACCTCATATAATTTCAGCAATTTGACGTCTTGTCGCTTTCCACTGCAGTAAAGTCAGGAATAAGCTGTCAGGCAGTTATGTTGTAACTAGATACAATAGTAAATTCTTTTCTTACTCGCACAAATTTTTCGACCACATACATGTATATGTATAAAACAAGAGAGAACCTCATAACATGTGTGCAAGCGTTTTGTTATTTTCTGTTTCAAAACATGTAATTCTTTAAAATAAAGAAGTGTTATTTAGCTTAATCGAAAAATTATTTTGTATTTTACAAAAGTATTATTGCATGATTTTCTTTAACCAGTAGTAAGTATATTGGGGAATATGAGTGCATTTCCATATGCGCCCATCAAAGATAATAACAATAACCCATTTTTACAATTTTGAGGCTTTTATGCTGATTTTTTACACACCTAGTTGCATCATCACACCCATGTGAAATATAGCCCTCATAGCTTAAAAAAATTACCACAACTAGTATATTTATTGCTGGCCTTAAAACAGGAAATAATAATTATTGTTATTTTATTTTCCATCCTATATAGTTTAATTTTGTATAGGAATACATGACCAGTTTAACCTACTACTACAAACATGAAACAAGAGCAGTACAATCAGTTTTAAACACTAGGCCATGAGCACATCTTTTTCTTTTTGCATAGTAACTGAATTTTAATTGAATGTAAAATTAATTCAGTATGAATGGCAGTTGAAATAGATGGATTTTACAGTATCCGACTAAGCATTTTCATGTCAATATAGGCAAGGAGTTTTTAACAAAAACACTGAAATATATCATCGAATAATAAAACATCTTAAACCAAATACAGGTCAAGACAGTCGCCATGCGTTCTACAATCAAATTCATTTAAAATGGTGTCAGTAAGTTTGTACTCGTTATCGGTAAGATTTCCAATTGTGAGTGATGAATAAAGTTTCCTATGATCTGGTAATGGCGTTTCATTGAGGCTCTCAAAACTATCAAGGTACTCGTAAGTAAAAATACCTTTTTGTTTCATCGAATTTGTTCGGTCATTAAAATGATCAGTTAACGAGGGGAAGGCAAAACAGCTTTTTGGAAGTTGGTCAATAGAGGATGGCAAAATTTGCAGACTGTTAATGAAGCGTAATTTACCAATACTAGTTAACGACATGAATTTTCAGTATTAGTTGTCTACCATCTATTTTACAATCACATCATAATTTATTAATATCAGGATGAGCAAGAGCATTAATAACAACTAGGCTATCATAATATCTGAAATTAGAAGCAATAACAGTAATAAATGCCATCTTATTGAATGTATCATTACACTTGTCATGCGCAGCACCACAACATTGTCTGGTTACAAGACAATATTCATATACTTTTGCATAACCATCATCTTTTTCACAAAGCCATTCTTCGCAGATATTACAAAACACAGCTGTATCAATTTTAGTTGTTGTTGGTGCGTTAATGTGCTCATCAAAGTTGGTTTTCTCGTTAAAATTTTAGAAGCCTCTACAAAGATATTTTTAGCAACCAAACAGCTGGTTCTTCTTCGTTGCCACTAGTGCGGCACTATAATATAACAGGAGATGATAATGTTGGATCTATACATGTGATCTTATACGCAACCAATACAGTTACATGTTTTTGGGTGTGTACAGTCAACAGTGATCAAGCAGTAGATTCTGACTCTGGAATTGGTTCCTGGATTGATTCGAAATAATACACTATTGTAAACAGTATTTCAAATTTTTGATGATGGTTTTTAAATCTTTTTCAAGCGGATAAGTTACCCTCTGTTGGTGAATGCAATATTTATTATGTTCATCAAGGATTCTCTCTTTAGTGAAACCCAACAGGCAATCGTAACAGAAGTGCTTTTTGGATCAATGTCGATTAAACTGCTTACAAGCAAGACCATTACAATTTTTGATCCACGCCAAATGTTGTTTTTTTTTTTTTTATAAAACAGCAGGTTTATTGTTTTACTGTTTGTGGATTTTGGTAGTCGTAATGGGAATGGGAATATTTTACAGTCATCATCTACACCAAATACATTTATCCCACTAGACATTAACTCGGAGTTATTTTGTTCTAGTAAACTAGTCTGCGGTAGCAAAGTTGGAAATTTTATCGTGGTCAGATTAAGCTTTTATTCATGATGTTTGTATTTATTTACGCAATTTGGGTCTTTATCCACGGGAAACAGAGCAGTCAGAATACTCCAAACGAGGCATGTATTATTGTCGGATACTACATTTACGCAACACTGAGTGTTTGTGATCTTCAAAGGAAATTCAACAAATTTACCAACATGTAGCGAGTTGTATTTAACAACATACAACATCACACGTTGGACTTCATCATCAAAACCCCAACCAGAACCTGATGCTGTATACTCATCTACATGTAAAGTAAATTCTTGAAATATTTTATCGGCGAGCTGGCTGGTGTCATCATCTTGCAATACAATACGATGTTGTTGTTTTAAATTAGCCACATCAGTTTTTTTCAGGATCTGTAGCGCTGTGAAATAGCACTTCAAAGTCAGCAATTAGTTTAATACTTGGATTTTCCTGTAGAATTCACTTAACAATATATTTTAAGTTGTCTTGTATGCTCTGTAATGGGACCCACTGATATATTTTATCATAACCATCAAGCGCTGATCTGGTTTTTGTTAAGTTAAATTTCTTTTTTCATAACACCTCAATCTATTCCTTTATCCGCTCAATAATTTTACCTGACTTAACCGTTTTTCCAGTTAGTGATATCTGTTCAACATCAAGTCTGACAAGTTCCAGAGCTGCATTTCTTATAGGATACTTAGCAGTTTCATCTGTAAGGGCTTGATATTTGTTTAGAAGGTTTGTTACGATGATGTGACATGTATTTTTCTTCTTTGCAATCAGTATTATTATTATTATTAAATATCTAATTAGGATCAAAATAACACTTAAACAAAATTATTACATCATTTTTAAATATTATTTAAATCTGAACTGCACAACAGTATAATGCCATTTTAAACTGGATTAAATAAATTTAAGTGGCTTTCAGTTGGTGTAAAAGGTCCATGTGGGAAAAGTTGTTTTAAAGAATATTGCAGAGTTCATTATTACTTAATAAGGAAAATCCAGGCGCAGGTCCAAAGCCGTGTCTCATATGTGGTAAAGGTGTTAAAGGACCATATCAGATTTGTGGTGGTTGTAGTGGTAGACAATATCAGTCGATGATCACTTATTATTAAATAAGATCCCCAAAACATTTGATAAAAAAAAGAAAACCTTATGACAGTCTAAGAGTTTCTTGCTTGTAATAAAATTTAAAGAATAATTTACTTTATAAATGTCATCACCTAATATTGTTATATCTAAAGCACAACCAGGCGTCAAGAACAAAGAAAAAGATTATAATGAAGTTACCATCACATATATTACTGATAAATTTCACTTCATTAGACTAAATTTACAGTACAATTTGTAGATCTTATTGACTGTACTCTAAAACGATTTTACAAACACATGTAGAATTTAATGGGGAGAAAGTTTGATCAAAAATAATACATGCTCAGTATACAAAGTATTTTTTTTTAAAAATTAAACCCTGCAAATGGGATCATTTAACAAATCTTAAATTATTTATGCTATTGAAATGATTTTTTAAAAAACTATGCAAACTTCTATTGAAAATTAAAGTGTCAGTTGTTGATGAATGTCATCCGGACCTGCTGATTGCCAAAGACAATTCATCAAGCATAAACTATTCTTTTGAATGTTTTGTTTTGTTTATATTGGGGAGTCATTGTGGCTCAAATGATAGCATCCCTGACTCGTGACAAAAATGTTGAGAGTTCAAATCCTTCCATCGGAACATCCTGGTCATCTACTGTGATGCGTTATAGGCAAGGGACTTTACTCCCATTGCCTTGGTACAAAATAATTTGTGTGGCTGTGCTGTAAAGCACCAAACCAAACATTTACATATGACTTACATAATCAACATGACAAGACAAGAAACAAACTGCATCTTTACAAGGACTGTAAAATTGTAGTTGCTTAGACCAATACGAATTACTAAAACAAATCAAACATGAACAAAAGATTATAAAATATTTGCAATACATAAATGGTTAACCAAACAAGCTGCTTACATTTTACACATGTAAGCAAGTAAATGATTTTTGTACAATAGAGTACATGTACGTCACATGAATAACCAGTGGCAGGTAGAAATTCTTAACATGCATTGATGTGAAAAATATTAGAGTGACATTAAAAAAAAACAAATAGAAAATGAGATGCTCTCAAATAAATCTTTAAAGACTGACAGAAATACTTAATTTATCTAGCAATCTATGTTTTGGATATCAAAATGGTTATTGATGTATAATTATGAATGGATACATAAATGTATATAGAGAGAGAAACAGAAGAGAGACTACAGACTTTAATCATCTAGACAATTAGACACAAATACAGTGATCCCTTTCAAGAGTGCTCTTAGAACTCACCTATAAACAAACTTAAAGACCTAATAATGTTTCCTACCTGAAATATTTTCAGCATTTTTTACGTTTTCTAATTTCATGGTGTTTGTGTTTGTTTTTGTTTTAGTAGTCATATCATTATAGATGATGTAAAGCACTTAGAGCTTGTAAAGAATAGGTGCTATACAAAGATCTCATTATTATTATAATCCTCATTATTATCTAATATGATTGGGCCATGAGAAGTCTGAATTATTATTATTATTGTATCATAGAAGTCCTTATTATTATTATTATTATTATTATTATCTCATAAAATTGGGCCATGAGAAGTCATATATTATTATAAAATCTTTGTCTCTCTTAGTAGAAAGAACACAAACATCACTTCTCTCAGCTTTGATTACCTCGGAGTTCCTTAACTTTTGACATAAGTATTTCTACTGTTGATTCAATGTCAGATGCTGCAGCTGGAAAAAGTTAACATCATTTTTGAAACAATACAAAAACAATTATGTATATATACTTGAATGGAATGCATATCAAATGGTTATGGATACACCTGAATGAGATGGATACCAAATGGTTATGAATATATACCTGAATGAGATGGATACCACTTAAAGTACCACTCATGCCAAACAGAACTTACCAAATTAACTGATCTTTGGCTGAAGGAAATGGATAATGGGCATATGACTGGGATTGTTTTCCTTGACTTCAAGAAAGCTTTTGATCTTGTTGATCATGAAATTCTGCTGCAAAAGTTGAACTGTTACAGGTTTGACAATCCTTCTTTAAACTGGTTTAGATCATACGTAAACCAAAGGTCTCAACAAGACATCTGAAATTATGTGCGATAAAAGGAATAAATGTCATCATTACACTTGTCATGCGCAGCACCACGATATTTTCTGGTTATAAGACAATGTTCATATACTTTTTTATAGCCATCAACATTTTCACAAAACCTTTCTTTGCAGATATTACAACACACAGCTGTATCAAATTCTTATTGTTGTTGGTGCATTAATGCGCTCATCAAGGTTGATTTTCTCGTTAAGACTAGAAGCCTCTACAAAGAGATTTTTTAGCAACCAAACAGCTGTTTTTTCTTCGTTGCTACTCATGCGGCACTATAATATAACAGGAGATGATACTGTTGGATCTATACATGTGATCTTATATGCAACCGATACAGGTACATGTTTATGGGTGTGTGTACAGTCAACCATTATCCAGCAGTAGATTCTGATATGCAACCGATACAGGTACATGTTTATGGGTGTGTACAGTCAACCGTGATCCAGCAGTAGATTCTGACTCTGGGATTGGTTCCTGGATTGATTCGAAATCATACACTATTGGAAACGGTATTAAAAACTTTTGATGATGGGTTTTTAAATTTCAAGATTTTATCTTTTCAAGCGGATAAGTTACCCGCTGTTGGTGAATACAATATTTATTATGTTCATCAAGGATTCTCTCTTTAGTGAAACCCAACAGGCAATCATAACAGAAGTGCTTTTTTTATCAATGTTGATTAAACTGCTTACCAGCAAGACCATTACAATATTTGATCCATGCCAAATGTTTCTTTTATAATACAGCAGAATGATTTATAATTTTGCTGTTCGTGGTTTTTGTTAGCCGTAATGGGAATGGGAATATTTTACAGTCATCATCTACACCAAATACATTTACCCTACTAGACAACAACTCGGAGTTATTTTGTTCTAGTAAACTAATCTGTGGAAGCGGAGTTGGAAAGTCCATCGTGGTCAGATTAAGCTTTTATTCATGATGTTTGTATATATTTAAGCGATTTGGGTCTTTATCCACGGGAAACAGAGCAGTCAGAATACTCCAAACGAGGCATTATTATTGTCGGATACTACATTTATGCAACACTGAGTGTTTTGATCTTCAAAGGAAGTTCAACAAATTTACCAACATGTAGCGAGTTGTATTTAACAACATGCAACATCACACGTTGGACTTCATCATCAAAACCTGACGCTGTATACTCATCTACATGTAAAGTAAATTCTTGAAATATTTTATCGGCGAGCTGGCTGGTGTCATCATGTTGCAGTACAATACGATGTTGTTGTTGTAAATTAGGCACATCAGTTTTTTTCAGGATCTGTAGCGCTGTGAAATAGCACTTCAAAGTCAGCAATTAGTCTAATACTTAGATTTTCCTGTAGAATTCACTTGATAATATATTTTAGGTTGTTTTGTATACTCTGAAATGGGACTCACTGATATATTTTATCATAACCATCAAGCGCTGATCTGGTTTTTGTTAAAGTTAAATTTCTTTTTTTGTAACACCTCAACCTATTCCTTTATCCACTCAATATTTTTACCAGACATAACCGTTTTTCCAGTTAGTGATTTATATTCTTCTAGTAAACTCTTTTCAATATCACGCGGTTTTATTGCACACGAGTTTCCTTCTATCTTCGAGGGTTTGTTTAAAGAGTTTTTATGCTCGTTTAGTGATATCTGTTCAACATCAAGTCTGACAAGTTCCAGAGCTGCATTTGTCTTAGAATACTTAGCAGTTTTATCTGTAAGGGCTTGATATTTGTTTAGAAGGTTTGTTACGATGATGTGACATGTATTTTTCTTCTTTGCAATCAGTATTATTATTATTAAGTATCTAATTAGGATCAAAATAACACTTAAACAAAATTATTACATCATTTTTAAATATTATTTAAATCTGAACTGCACAATAGTATAATGCCATTTCAAACTGGATTAAATAAATTTAAGTGGCTTCCAGTTGGTGTAAAAGGTCCATGTCGGAAAAGTTGTTTTTAAGAATATTGCAGAGTTCATTATTACTTAATAAGGAAATTTCCAGGCGCAGGTCCAATGCCGTGTCTCATATGTGGTAAAGGTGTTAAAGGACCATATCAGATTTGCAGAGATGCTGCCAGAAATTTTTTTAAGAGGGGGAGGTCCCCCACACCTACATCTAGAGGGGGGGAATCATGGGGGGACAATGTCGAATGTAGCTGATGGGTGACAATATTATTTTAAGGTATATGCATACCTAATTTAAAGCAATCATTTAATGACTTAATATCACTTCTTTGCTATCAAATATATAATAAGGTATCTGCATACCCAATTCACTTTGCTGAGCTGGTAAATATTCTTCTCTGTTTCTTATCACTCCACTTCTTCAAAGCCTTTGGGAACTGAAAATCGTTTATATGACCCCCTTGAATCTGAATAGTCATCAGTTTATTCACAGTTTCTGATGTTAATCTATTCCTTAGAGCAGTGTGAATTCTGTTTTGTGAACTAAATCCCCTCTCACAATCTGTTGTTTGTAGTGGAAGAACCGCTGCTAATTTGGCCAATTTAAACAAATTCGGAAACTGGTCTTCGTGATATTCAAACATAATTTTCTACAACTCAATCATGTTGTCTCTGGGATATTTCTGTTGTAGAATCACATTTTTTGCAAGGCTGTATTCAGCCAAGGTTGCAGCACCATCAATAAGAGCCTTACTGGTTACACTACCAATTTTCTTGTCCTCTCCAAAATGTTGGATTAGAGTTTCCATTTCAGTTAGACCATGATCAGCAACCTCTTCTTTTGAAAGAAATGACAAATTTTTCAGTCCCAAAGCAGCAAAACTTGTGGCTATTGTTGTATGTTCTGCAGGAAATCTTCTTTTCATCTGATCTACAAGCTTATCACAAAAATCTTTCTTGGCCTGATTAATTTCTTTGCTTACTTCCTTCTGGTCCTTTTCTGTTTCACCTTCTTTTGTTCCAAGCTTAACACCCTTTATAGAAGCACATTTACCAGCGCCATCCATCTTAAGTTCATTTAAAAACAGAGTCTGATGATGGCTTTTCCCTTCCTTAGCTCTCTGGGCAGCAGTATAAAACCCATCCAAAACAGGTTTGACTGCAGACACATCCAGTTGCTGTTTCTGAAAGGTCATGCTAACAGATGCCAAAGATGGTATAATGTCCATCAGAAAATAAAGCATGGCAACAAACTTATAGTGTGTAAGATTCTCATACATATATGCACATGTTTTGCTGTCCTTTTTTTGTTTTTCAAAGTAGCAGACCAGTGGCTTCCATGAATGGTACACTGCATATAATGCACTGTAGAATGCCATCCGACGAATTTCATGTACTTCTTTCATAGAATATTCATCTGAGTCCAATACATTTTGAATTTGTTTTAGTTCAGCTGTCCTTGAAGATGACTTCTTAAAATATCTGAATATCTCCTTCAAAACATTTTGAAAGGTTTCATTTAAGAAAGCTACCTCCTCTGCAGCCTTGGAAGAACATAGGTTTAATCTATGTGCCATACAGTGTACGGAAACAAGATGGGGATTCTTTTCTTTGCACCGAGTTGCAACACCTGTTTTTTTGCCGGTCATAATGGAGGCACCATCACTACCAAACCCTACAATCTCATTGAAAGACACACCTCTTTTCTTCAAAAAATTCTCCAGTTCAGTGAAGAGAACATCTGCTGTCACATGTACCTCTTTCACATGCAAATTTCCAAGAAAAAGGGTTTGTACATTTAAATCATCACTAACCACATTTGCATACACAACAAGCTTTTTACTGACAGAAATGTCAGTGCTTTCATCTATCATAACACTAATAAATTCACTAGACTGCATTTTCTTATCAAGATCTGCTGTGATTAAATCCGCAAAAGTGTCGATGAATTCCTCCCCTGTGCTGCGAGATTCATAGTGTGCATTATCCCCTGACCTTAAGGACTGTAATGCTTCACATCCATTCAATTTCTGCAACTCAATCAAACTAGAATATTTTGCAATTGGCAGGCTCTCATAGGCAATGTAATATGCTGTCCGCATGGCACAAATGATAGCATCTTTTTTTTCCGCCATTTTTGAAACTGCATTTACCGCTGCAGACTGGAATTCTTTCTGCATTACACTTTCTCTAAGTGCTTGGGCATGATCTGCCGATTCCATATGCCGTGTCAAAGTTGATGTTCGATAATTTTTGCAACCACTTTCAGCTGTAAATGGATTATCTTTCTTACATTCTCGACATAAAACACAAGACATCCCTCCTTTTGGTTCTTTCCTTAACCAGTTGTAGGTACTCAACCACTTATCTTGGAATTTTGGTTCCTTTTTTCTCTTTTTCTCAACAGCCGGTTCCTCTTCCACGTGCCTTGTGGATGAGGTGCCGGCTATTTCATTGTCATCGGTTTGTGCAACGTCTTCTGTTCGCATCAAACCATCACAGCTTTCATCTTGCTCTATAATATCGTCCGTAGCAGACGACCTTACCGTAAAGAAATCGGTTATCTTCCTTTCCGACATTCATCAAACTAAACACTTCTTACGCTTTATAAATTTCCGTTATGGCTGATGAATGGATCAATTTGTCATACCCCTCTAGGAGACAATTAAATCGGAACCCCCTGGAGCGTGTCCGCAAAATACCCCCCCCCCATCCGTAACAGATCTCAATCATACAGACGCTTGTATACAAACGCTAAATCTAACTCAGTATAGCCTGATTGAGCTCATGGGCGAACAAAATTTAATTTGTAAAACGTTTATTTTTAATTTATTTTTTTTTTTTTTAAAGCGCGCATTGGGTATAAAAAATTGCGGGAACCGCAGGTAACTTGCGTGAATTTTCCCCCATTGATTTTTAGAAGTTGCGTGACTAGCGATCGTTACTGCGAGAAACCCGCGATCCCGCGGCCTGGCAGCATCACTGGATTTGTGGTGGTAGACAATATCAGTCGATGATCACTTATAAAACAAGATCGCCAAAACATTTGATAAAAAAAAGAAAACCTTCCGACAGTCTAAAAGTTTCTTTCTTGTAATAAAATTTAAAGAATAATTTACTTTATAAATGTCATCACCTGATATTGTTATATCTAAAGCACAACCAGGCATCAAGAACAAAGAAAATGATTATAATGAAGTTACCGTCACATATATTACTGATAAATTTCATATTTGAAGAAACCTCACTAAGATTACCCACCCGTGATGAAAAAGCTCGAATGAGATTATCAGTAAAATATAAATCAAATATTGAAAAAGAAGAAACAGTACAATTTATTAAGATGCCAGCTTGGAATTTTATTTACAAAAACAGTTAATGACTTTAGACCAGTAATCTGAGTTTTACAAATTCAGAAATAGTTACCGACAATCAAACACCGCAAGTTTGAGATCTAAGTTTTTGTTTTTACGTTTTTGTTTTTCTTCTTGTTTGATTGATGGTTTGTGCTCAGCTTCCAATCATTTATGGCGTTTTTCTTTTTCCACACCGCTACAAAATTCTCTATTTTTATCAGTATTATTATCATGCTGTTCCAATAGTGAAATTAGCCTCAAATTCTCCAGCATCAACTCATCGACTCCGGGTGTAGCAGTGAATTATCTCTTGTGGTTTTACTGAGGTCAGATTTTAATTAATCATTATCAGATTTCACCGCTGATAAAACTCATAGTTGTTTTTCCAGTGAAGATATTTTCAACTTCAAGTTGTTATTCTCAGATTGTAATCTCGAAGCTGTTATTTCCAAGTCAGCCCGCTTAACCTCTGATTCTGGTAGATGATTGTGTAACGTTTGTACACAAGCTTGTAATTTTATTATTGTTGCTTCATCATCAACCGATGTGACAACCCTGATAGGATTAATACGTTTCATATCTTCAACCTTGACAAATTCAACTGGTTTGCTATCTTTATCATTGATAAGTTTACTAGGTTTGATATTGTCAACTGGTTTGCCATTATCTTCATCCTCATCATCAAGTTTGATATCTTCAACTCATCTGACATCCTCAACTGTTTGATTCCAAATTTGATAAATACGATAAAATCCTATTTTGTACTCTTCGATGATCTCTGCAAATGATTTCACATTTTTTAATAACCTTGTCAGCTTGATATCATTAGAAGTAAGTGTTCTTCTTTTTGGCATCTTATTATAATAACAAAAACAGTTCATCTTCACGGTTAGTTTTATTTCTTTTTATTATAATTTGTTATTTTTTTATGAAACTGCTTGTTGTCGCATGATTTGTATGCTATTTACCCTCACAAAATTATTTTCTAAAAAAATGATTTACATGATTTCTGATCTTGAACAGGTCTGACTTGTTATGATTTTTGATGGTGAAAACCCGAGGTATTTTGAACATAGGTTTTTCAATCAAAAACAGCTCAATCAAGCAAAATTCTTATGAACTTTGATAAAATCTTGTAATATCTGAACGTTCTTGTCTAAAAAAAATGTAAAATTTGATCAAAAATCTAAAAAATCCGACCCATTTCCAGATTTTTTTCCCCCCTGCAGATTGATGAAACTGCTATGTGATGCAATTACCACTGCAGATTGATGAAAATGTCTAACATTATTGCTGGTTTATAAAATAAATATTTCAACCGCATAATCAGTAAATATATTATATTTTTTCTCTATTGTCAATTTTGACTACCACTTACCTTATCAGAATCAGAAAACTGCTCTGTATTGTTGCTGGTTTATAAAATAAAAAAAATAAAATATTCTGTGCTGGTTTATGATATTTTTTTTTAAAATTATGAAAACCACCCGATCTTGTTGATTTTGGCTACTATTTAACATACCAGAATGAGAAAACTGTCCGAATCTTGTTGATTTTTACATAATTTTTTTTTTATAAATATTGTTTGATTGCCCAGCAGAATGGGAAATATAGTTATTTGCTAAATCTACATCTTGTAAAAACTAATCCAGCAGATTGTGAAATTGACACCACCACCACATGTACATGATTTTTGTAAATAAATTATGTCATTGTTAAAATATATCACATCTTCTTATTATTATTGCTACAAGTACTTAGCTAGCGGTATTTCGACAATTGCAATGAAAAAATTTTGTTTCAGTGTTATTTTGATCCCAATTAGATATTTAATAATAATAATATTGATGGCAAAGACGAAATATATATGTCACATCATCATATCAAACTATCTAAACAAATATCAAGCCCAATACATCAATCACCATTCAATAACCACCTTCAAGTAAAGTTTCTTTGTTGGTTTGTATCTTGTCAACTTAATGGAAATCTACACTAACAGTGTGTCACACAGTGAAACAAGTTACAAATAATTCTTAAAGGTGATTATTGGTTGTTCTGGGCCAAGGTCAACAATAACCACCAATCCAAACTTAACTAGCATATTCCTTGCAGGACAAACAGGAAACAGTTATCAGAGCAACTGATAAACGTGACAAAAGAGTGGCCATAATTGATATGTAAAGCGCGTACAAAGAGACGATGTCAGGCTATGAGATTGTATGAACAAACAATATTTTTACAAATTCATATACTTGGACTGCAGTCACACGCAACAACAGCAACAAATTACCATATTTTGTTGTGTATAACGCGCACTTTTTTTACCTAATTTTCTTATCTTAAGTCGGGGGTGCGCGTTGTATCCAGGTCGATCTGAAGAGGATGAAGGCACTCACTACTTGTGAAATATTAAATCCATTGTACATTGCATTGTAACTAAAATGTTTACCGGTACTAGCCGTATTAAAGAAATAAATAATGCTTACAAATAGTCTTGTTCTTTGATTGCTTATGTTAATAAACTGGTTTCATTTCACGTCACTGTGTCAAGTTCTGTTCTGTGCCACGGCCGGAAATACATGTACATAACGACTTGCCTTTGTTCAAAAGCTGTGCAAAGTGCCGCATTGGAGCGGAACAAATACCACTGTGTGGATTACCGTACTTGTTTCGTAAATGTTCAGTACCGTATTCCATAACTGTTGATCTAATCGAATTTTTCTTCATTTATTATTGGTCGAATTGAAATATAATATGTGTAGAATTCAACTTGTGTTAATGTTCTCATCAGAGCATCTGTTGTGGACATATATATTTTTGCGACTACGGGTTCTTTCTTACGGGAACACTGATACGTTGTGGAACAAAATAATCAATGTATGAAGTCGGGAAACATTTTTTTTCCTCTTTGGAAAATAAGCTTGTTACTTAGTTTTATTTCTCATCTTAAATCATAGTATTTGAGATATCTTTGCGATTATACAGTGATCAATGGCTTCAATGCTTCATCGACTCGGTGTGGTCTTTTCACGGTAACCGGCGCCAGGTAAGCTTTGATGCGCTCAACATAGTTACAATGCTTTGTCTCGGTGAGCAGTATTTAATTGATTCAGGACATACAGCGACTTTTCGAAAGTAATGACGACAAAGTGGAATTTGAGGGATTTGATGCAATAGACTGCGTCAATTAGACGAACATTTAAAGGGCCCTTTTAAGGGCCAACAATAAAATCGGAAAGATACAATATCAATATTGCCACTTTTTCATTCACTATCTAATATGACCAACTGTTGTTGCACTATGAAAACGGAGCGAAATAGCGGTAGTCAAAATTTTAAAATGCATTATATCACATTAGCGTTATATGGCAGAACTACGTTTTTTCCACTTATTTTGGGTCGAAAATCGGGGTGCGCGTTATACATCGGTGCGCGTTATACACACCAAAATACGGTAACTGATACTGACAAATTCAAAAAATGTGAATTGTGCAGTTAGTAAACAACAATCAATTTTCAAAAAGCTTGTCACAACATACTTCAAAGGCAGTAGAGGTGATGTAGCAATTATTGCAACATTTGTTTATCAGTTAGGCAACAGTTTACACAGATGGACCCCTCAGCTTAACACCGACTACATGAATGGTGATTTATATACCTGTCCTGTCTAATAATTGTCTTGCATGGCAACATGAGGACATGAATTATAATTTACATATTACCCGCCTTGTGTATAATTGTCTTGCATGTCAGTATGACTAAATGAATATTACCTGTCTTGTCTAATTAATTGTCTTGTATGTCAGTATGACTACATGAATGGTGATTTATACACCTGTCTTCTGTATAATTGTCTTTCATATCAACATGACTACATGAATGGTAACTGACATATTACCTGTCTTGTCTAATAATTGTCTTGCATGTCAGTATAAATACGTGACTAGTGATTTATACACCTGCAGTGTGTTTAATTATCCTTTATCCTTTTTCTCAATACAAGTAATGGCGTTATATACACCTGTATTGTGTTTAACTGTCTTGCATGACAGTGACAGTAATATAGATTCATACACCTGTAATGTGTTTTACTGTCTTACATGTCAGTGCCATTAATAGAGATTTATACACCTGTATTGTGTTTTACTGTCTTACATGTCAGCGCCGGTAATAGAGATTTATACACCTGTATTGTGTTTTAGTGTCTTGCATGTCAGTGCCATTAATAGAGATTTATACACTGGTATTGTGTTTTACTGTCTTACATGTCAGTGCCATTAATAAAGATTTATACACCTGTATTGTGTTTAACTGTCTTGCATGACACTGACAGTAATATAGATTCATACACCCGTATTGTGTTTTACTGTCTTGCATGTCAGTGCCATTAATATAGATTTATACACCTGTATTGTGTTTACCGGTAACTGTCTTACATGTCAGTGCCATTAATAGAGATTTATACACTGGTATCGTGTTTTACTGTCTTACATGTCAGTGCCATTAATAAAGATTTATACACCTGTATTGTGTTTAACTGTCTTACATGTCAGTGCCATTAATAGAGATTTATACACCTGTATTGTGTTTAACTGTCTTGCATGTCAGTGCCATTAATAGAGATTTATACACCTGTATTGTGTTTTACTGTCTTACATGTCAGTGCCATTAATATAGATTTATACCCCTGTACTGTGTTTAACTGTCTTGCATGTCAGTGCCGGTAATAGAGATTTATACACCGGTATTTTGTTTAACGGTATTGCATGTCAGCGCCGGTAATAGAGATTTATACACCGGTATTTTGTTTAATTGTCCTGTATGGTGGCATTACAAGAGCAAAGTTTAATCTGGATGGTTCCAACCAACAATTTCCAATAATTCTAACTTGACGTAATATAAATGGGTTCCATCCTTGTCTGAAGGACACGGTTCCGACGTTTTCTAAAATATAAATTTCCAGGATGAAATTAACACTTTCAGGGTTCACATGTCACCATTACTGAATGGAACTAAAGACCATTTGAATTATAAAATATGCATTCTGAAGACATTTTCTTTTTAAGACTTCAAAACACAAGTGCCAGAACAGATGATGATTTACAAACCCACAAAATAAGTCACAATAAATAAATTTGATTATATTCCTATATATTGGCATTTAAAGCCATTTCAATGCACACAATATAAATTATAACTTTACTATGCTGACCAGCATTATGTTGCTACATGGACACAACATACTGAACATACATTTTTTTTGTTTCCTTTCAAACCTTTAATCAAAAGAATTCAAGAGCAATATAAGTGCATGTTATACAAAGTAAACATTTCCAATCACATTATGAAAAATTAATAAATACAAAGTATTAGAAACTTATCTTGTAACGAAACAAGTTTATCCCTGAATTTATGTGTGCCAATTAAGTCTCAGACCAGATATTTCAACCAACCTAAACTCATTAAGATGATTTGGTAAAAAATTCCATTGTTTAAAGAAATTTACAAAAGGGCTGATTTTAAATTTTGACAAAAGACTTTCAAAATCATATATTGTTTTATAAGCATGGAATGAATTTTCTATCAAATCAACTTATCGTCTTGTAGCTCAAACAAGTCCCCAAATCTGTATATATAATAAACGGAACGACAATTTCCAATTTCTCCTGCATTTTATTTAAGATCTGAAACCATTGCTTCAAGCTACATGTCACAGTGTAATTGTTTCACACCAAAGTTCAGTTCAGAGATTCTAAATTTTTCTCTTATTATTTCAACCCAAGTTTTCACATTTGGACATTTAGGATGGAGTGTGGGTTCAGAGCAATTACAAAATCGTGAACATGCTGCCACTATAAGATTGTTTAACAGCGGGCCTAGCAAATTTTAACTGTTATATCGACTTGTACCTGTGGCAAATGGCAATTATTACAATTGTTATATGTTTAACCTGCTGACAGACTAGATAAAACTCGGCATAAATGAAACCTAACCCGATACTCGCCATTTGCGTTAATAGTGACATGACTTCACAAATCTTAAGCAAGGATTTTGGAAATCCCATAGTCACGTGATATCAACAACAAACTATTTTTTAATGTTGTTGTACAAACCTTCAATTATATTAAATGAAAGTCTGATACCTTTTGTAAAAACAAAGAACATATAATTCTCAACATATTTATTTCGAGAACAACTACAATAAACTTGGCCAGTCTAATTGATCAAGCAGAGTAGTCTAGTTCCCTGCTTCGTGCGCTCCCTGCATGCGAGCGAGAGCTCATGTAGAAGAGCGGACGTCAGCCCACCATTATTATACAGGCCTTTATTTGTTAAAAAAGCTTGTATTATATGTAAAATAATATATACACAAGTGTACAAATTATGTACATGCACGCATGTGTGTGAAAATTACCCATGCGGTTAATCGGTTACTATTAATTAACCTTATATTTTCTCTAGTCCGATACAATATCGCGTTTGAGGATCATGCAAATTTATCATTATAAATCCATGTTGGATTGATATTGCATGACTAAAGAAATTTGTTAATTTATTTATATCCATATCACCTGTACACCAGGTTTGATGAACTTGTCTTAGCGTGTAGGTATCAACACCATTAAACAATAAAAACGAGAAAATATTACAATTATTGCTATCACCTTAGGTATTTGAGTATAACTTTGGGTAACATATATCACGTCAATGTTTTTGTGTCTTCCGAGTATAAATATCTGAGCAGGGTTTGTTTGATTATCCAGCATCA
This sequence comes from Unio pictorum, assembly GCA_030141615.1. Classification (NCBI taxonomy): domain Eukaryota; kingdom Metazoa; phylum Mollusca; class Bivalvia; order Unionida; family Unionidae; genus Unio; species Unio pictorum. The sequence continues at coordinate 3,490,576 of JARLTB010000257.1, read as the reverse complement.
CATCATCGTACACAACTATATTATTGATATTCTCATCAATATCATCAATGCATGGAGCTTCTTCAATAATGGTTATAAATTTAATAACATCTCTCCCAATTAATGATTTTGCGCTCTCGTTAAACATTTTTAATATCTCGTAGCAATGTTGATATTCTGCAGTTGGGGCTACCAAATATAGTTTATCCCACTTCATCCTATTCATAATCAAATTAAGTAACAACTGAGTTTTACCACTTCCAGATGGTCCATTTATAATCATTCGCATTATATTTTGTAGCATTCCATGATGTTTAGCAGGCACTCGATTTTTTTAATGCGGAAAAGTGTAATTTTCATGTAACATGTATAAATTATGGATTTATATTGTGTGAAATGCAAGTCACGTACATCGACAATTGACCTGGTCTCTGATGTAACAAAAAAACAGAGATGCAATTAGTGGTAAGTGGAATAATGTTTTTTGGATTCATTTGTTTTAAAAAAAAAGAGACCTGATATCGCCTCCTGGTTAACAATCCTTCCTGGAGCTCCATGAGCTACATACCCATGCGTAAAACACCTTCCGAAATATAATTATTGTGGTCTTGGAACCCGACCCAATATCTGACTTGATAATCAAGATCATCCACGACCTGGTGAATATCCAAAAAAGACAATCGATAACGCTTGTCACGCTCATGAAAAGCATACAAAAGTAAGGATCTTCAGCAATATATTCAGCTTTGTCACATCTAAAAATAGACCAGTAATCTATAGATTAGATTCAACTGCTCCACAGCGTGGATTCGCATGTGAACAATTACAAGTGATTCCCGATGATACTCAATTATTGCCGCTAGATCTTAATTAATATCATTAAAATCCATAACAACTTCGATCTTTATTCTTCTGACTTGAGATATTGCTAAAAAAAAAAAAAAAAATTTGACCACTCGATGAATTTGTCTATGATCCAAACAATCATACCACTAATGGTCAGTCCTTGAGATGAGTGCATTGTCATCGCGTATCCAAACTTACATGGAGATTTTTCAGCGTTTAACGCATCTTCACAATGGCGATGTCAACTAGTACAATATCATTCAATACGAGTTTTTGTTTCTCGGATTTGTAACACAACGGAACTGGATCCATCGAAAATTTATCTTTATGTGTTTGAAATAATTGTACGTGTCTGATTTTCTTTCTACTTGCGATAATCAAATAGGTTTCTTTCCATGTCGACCAAAAATCCACGATCGATGTTTCAGGTGTTATATGTGTTATTATACCTTGCATGTTATCCGGTTGTAATCTTATCGAGGATTTTAACTTGGCTATGTCTGGATCATGTAATCTATAATCAGTGTTAATTTCCTCGTAATAATCAACTTTTTTAAGCCACTGATGAGGAGATGATCCGGTAAACGATGGTGGTTAACCGTGATCTCCAAACATTATCAAATCTGTGTTTTTCGTTAACAACCATTCCAAAAACATTTTAAATATATCCTATGATACGTTCCATATTTCATCCCAAATAATAATCCGGGGAAAATATTTTGTACCCATTCGATCAGTAGTCCAAATGTCGAAAGAAACTGTGATACATACAAGCGTTTACTCCCCGGTTAATCATCTCTCTTGTGAGTCTGAGTGTAGGGGTTAATATTGTCATGTCAGAATTCTTTCCGAATAAATCAATTACTCGAGTAGAATTCTTTCCGAATAAATCAATTACTCGAGTTGTCTTACCGAATCCTCCTGAACAATTCAAATATATAGTTTTATGTATGGTTATTGGATTGTAAACGGATGGTGATGATGATAGTTCTAATCTTGTCTCCACGCGGTAATTACCATCGATGGGAACATCAGCCGATTCGCAGTATCCGTGTAGTGTTTCACATTATATTCTCCAAGATCCTCAATCGCCCCACATTGTAGTAAACAGTTCGATGATTCTCCAGTGGTTTCGATTAAAGAAAAATGAATCCATAGCAACTCTAACCGTGATGTTAGACATTTATATTTATTTTCAAATTTTTTCTATACCTTGGGATTGTTATCAATTTTTTTACATTTGTGCTATAATCCTATCTCGATGGTTCAACAAGACGAGGTTTTTCCAGTGGTGGTTTTTCAGGTCATTCTAGTATGGTTATGACAATGATGGTTCATGAACTGTTATTGCGATCTTAGATTCCACTCCTGTGATAGATTTTATCCTGTGTTGAATTTCACTATCCATTTGATCAATTTGGTAACTTCCCTTGGGGAGATATACAGTTTGCCGATCGGGAGTGTTGTCAGTGTCATTATTCGCGAACACAAATTTTTTATTGGGTGGTTTACCCACGAATGATTCCGGTCTGATATTCGGCCAGCTGTAATAGACTCGTAATAGAGTAAGCGCAATCCTGTTTACTGGAATCGGATTTGGAATACCAACGCTGAATTCAGGTTTATTTTATATCATCGTCGTTGTTACCGGAGTTGTATTCTGGACTATCCGTTTAAGTAATTATGTTGGCGTTGTCAATGAAATTGTTATCAATAATATGTTTTCTAATTTTGACATCGCGGAATCATAAATGCGAACCATCGCAGACAACTCACTATCGGATATAATAATGTCATCGAGGCTAGATGATATCGCTGATATTTGCGAGTAAGCGGTTGATGCGGTGTGTAATTCAACCTTATAATCATGCAGTTTACGCTAACTACACGATGATATTGTTCTGTAATCATCCCTGTGATTGTTGTCGCCGCAGAGATACAAATTGGGAGAACCAAAGGAGCGATCATTGTCACCGATGATATAATCACACCGGTTTCAGCAATAACACATGAAATCGAATACACAATTACATCAATTCGGGTAACACGACTGTGATATTTTTCTTTAACCTTTATTTGATATTCATCTTTGAGGGTTTTTTGTTTAGTTTGTAACTCGCGGACTTGATCATATCAATATTGTTGAGTGGTCATTATTTAATTAAGTTGTTTACTTAAATCAACTACAAATTCTATGTATCATGTGATCGAGGTTCGAGCTAGTTTATCATCGGTGGAAGTTATGCTGAATCGTTCAGTGGATCCTTTTTCCATTACAGTGCTTATAGCATTATTAACCCTGGCAAATGAGCTCGATGATATATTAAATTGCATCAGTGAAACAATAGTTAATCATCTATTAATACCTTTAACTTCACCGGTAACAATCAATAATATTATTTTGAGGTGTCCAAGCAAAGGATCCATGAAGTATCAAATACACCACTTTGACAGTTTTCCCCATGAGGGATTTTAATTTTATGAGTTTCACGACCATATCAGGAAAATCAGCTTTGATATCTTCATGAGTTTTTTAATTTTGTCGATGTATGTTTTAATATCGGCGAGTTTCAACGCGATCAATAATTGTTTAAAAAAGAAATTTTCTACAGCATCATCATTATATTGGAAATTATTTCAATTTGTTTGGGAACAAGAGGAATTTATTGTGTTATTATCTTGTATTGGAAATCATTTCAATTCGTTTTGGATCAAGAGGAAAATATTGTATTATTTATCTGGAAAAACTTGTGCTTATGACTTTAAAAAAATCAGAACTGCATCACGCGACATCGTCAACCATTTTGGATTACATCAACAAGATTCGAACCGGGAACTATTAGGACATTTTACTATCAGGACTTTTGCAATTCCACTAGTGGATTATATTGTGAATTCTTTTGGATTAATGTTTGGACTTTATTCTCTAAAACCGTAAGTTTATTTATTTTCTTTTATGAAAATATTTGTACTCAATAAATGGTTTGTTTAAGTTTTACAAGCTTGTTAGTTTTCACTCTTTCTGTGTTGCTGCTTATTCGATCCTAAGCACGTAACAATCTACAATATTTAACCACTGTGATAGTCATACATGATTTCATCGATGAGAGATCGATATACACAGATATATATATATATAATACCACCTTGAAATAATCGCTGACAAATATCAGTAGCTTCGTTAATTACTTCCTGGGAATTATTTCCAGCTCGTTTGCCCCAGAGAGAACTTCCAACCGGGATACATCACCAATGATATTATTTAGACAAACACCGAGACCACTTCCTGTAATAAATCCATCTCCTTTTCTTCCTTCGATGAGATTGAGTTCAGCGAGAGGGTCTTGAGATGGTTGAGGATCCTCCTGTTTTCTTTTCATCTCCGTATTGGTCTCCGTGTTGGATTTTGATTTTCTTCTATTTGTTTCTGCATTTCATCATACCCAGTTACTCCTGATTGTTACGCTTTATAAGATATTTCTTTTTTTTATATACCTCGATTTATTTTATACACCCAATCATATCAGTCATCATGAGATATATTTTTATTATTCAGGAAATAAAAAAACTAGCTCTTGAATGGTAACTATTAGCAGCAAATTTACCAAAATCGAGGAAATCTTTAGGTTTTATTATTTGAAATTGTTTTAATATTCTTATGCCCTGTTCGGTAAATTTATCTATAAAAGAAATTCCTCTTGGAGTTCCACCAACAGCACCTTCCTGTTTTTCGACAGGATCAACAGCAACTTGAGGTTGGGATTGAGATGCTGTGATTTGTTTTAACAGTGGAAAAATATCCTTTATTCTCTCTTCGTCATCCGTAATATCTCTTAACACAGATAGTTAACTAGATATTGCAGCTTTTTCAATAGCTGAAGTAAGAGGTTTAAATAATTGTTCTGTACTAGTTACAAAATCAACATCAGATTCCTGATGCTGTTGATATTTTTCTTTAAGTTTATCTCGTACTGGTATTAAACAGATTCTCCGATATTTGCCATTATCAGTAACACACAATTTTAATTAATAGCAACCGATTAACCGCGTGGGTAACTTTCACACACATGCGCGCGCAGACATTTTTTCACACGTGTTTACAATTTTTAAAAACATATAAATAAGTTTTTTTAACAATTAAAGGCCTGTATACAAATGGTGGGCTGACCTCCGCTCTTCTCATGTCAAAGTGGTAATCACTTGATACATCAAAACTTCGGAAGTTGGTTTGGGAATAAATAATGAGAATTTGGGTTATTTCATTTTTCATTTCATTTATTACAATTAGTATACAACTTTCATTTAATATTTTTATTCCTCAATATTTGAAAATGACGGTTGTGAGATTATGTGTGCTCGTACAACTGGCAATCAAAATGGATAATGCCAGCTCAAGTTTTATTATCTTTCAGCAGATTACAGACATAACGATTTTAATACTCCTAATTTCTGAAAAAACAAATAATTTTCATATCAACAACCTACGAGCTTTAATGCCATCATGTTGGCCTCTTTTGATGCAAGGGTGGTTTTCATACTTTACAATAAATAAAACGGATACAGATATTGAGTTGCCTGTGAAAGAAAGTCTACTAGATGAATCTAATCCACTGAGTGTTTGGATTGTCTCAAAAATATATATTTATGGCAAGCAATCAAATCATCCCTACTGCAACCTCATAATATTCTGGTTAGAACTCAATATATTTAACTCACGATCAGTTCAGTTCTGACTCAATTATGTAATTGGTTTCGCGCATCAAATTGTGAAGGAAAATTCCCGGGTTTGTCCCAATATTCATAAATATTTACAAAATGCAAGGACTTTTCCGGCAGGAAACAAATAATCATTTCTCCCGACATTTTCCTGATAGCATATGTCAACGAAAATGGATGCTGTGTAACCCAAAGTCTGTGGCATAGCAACTGAATCTATTGTGAAAGTAGGGTGCCATATCTTGCTGTGTAATTGAAGTTACTTTCTAAAGAAAATAAATTCTAAATTCAAAATGACCTTGAAATTGAAATTTTGATTCCATTATTAAAGACTGATTTCTTCCTTGCTGATGATGGAAAATGCATCAAAAAAACTTTATATCTTGTGTATTGCCTTGAAGTTAATGTGCTGAAATCATTCTTTCTACCCACTTTCTGTGACTTTGCCAGAATGAATTTCTTTCTTATCAAAGTAGAATTAACCTGTAATTTTGGTCAAGGAAAAAACTCTTCAAAAAGACATTTTCTTCCAGAAGAGAGACCAAATGTATGACAATAACTTCTAGATATGTAGTTAGAACTAAAGTTATTAGCTAAAATGTCAAAGTAAAAAGTTTTCATGTTGTAGTCAGTCACCCCTACCTTTCACATCTTTATCCCAAAATCATAGCAAAGGATTACTTGGCTACACAGCCAGGTATATGGTGCAAGGACAATTGATGCATAGACATACCATAAGATTACATGGCCACATAGCCACATGCAAAATACAAGAATGACAATGGCTGCATATACATAGAACAAGATCACCTGACCACACAGCCTTGTACATAATGCCAGAAGGACAATGGATACAGAGGCATAGAAAAGTCACACAGCAGAAGAGGTTTACTTGGCCACACAGCAGCTAGGTACTAGCTAAAATAATTCTCAATAAATTGAGAACAACAATAAGAAACTTGGACAGTCTGATTCAGAGACATATCATAAGCTTACACAGCCATTTACATAATGCTAGAAGGACAATGGATGCTGGGATGTAGCAAAGGATTACTTGGCCACACAGCCACATTCATAATGCAAGAAAGACAATGGATGCAGAGAGATGCACATGATTACATGGCAACATAGCCAGGTGAACTAGAAAAGAGGCACAAGTAGGCACAATATTACTGGCTTGGCTAACTGACATATCACTTTGAGAATGTAAAATCACATAGACATATTGAAACTGTACAGCTGAAGTAAAGGCTTGGAGCATTATAGTTGGTAGATCATATATATGACAATACCTTCTCTGGATAATCATAGCCAGCATTCTTGCTACATCTCTCCCTGGCCCTGGAATGTTGGCCTTCTTCACTATAAAGAAACTGTTCATATCTAGCTAATCTTTAAAGTATATGAACACATTTGAAATTACAAGTTGAATTAGTGATGTACAAAATAAGTCATCTATACCTGAATGTTTTCTTTCAACTTTTGGTCAAATGTCTGTTGAGCAGTTTCTGAAGCAATGTTGACTATACCTTTAGGTAAGGTAGATTGGAATCAGTTAAACAAATCTGACTGACCTTCATGCAAGTATGCTTTCTGTCAGTTTACTTATATCATGTCAAGTGTGTATTTGTTTCATAAGATCATGTCATGTGATGGTTTTCTGTTCAGTAACTGATGACATGGGTTAGCACTGATAAGCATTACAAATCCGAAAGAGCTTCATACCAGGATGTCTTGAATCCAATTTAGTCAAATTCTTCTGAGTGGTTTCTGAAAAGGTGTTTAATGGTTTTTCTATCATTAGTAATCTTTATTGTCTTAGGAATCCTTAAACAAATCTTTAAAGAAACTTCATGCCTTGATTATTTTATTAAAATCAGATCAAATTTGCTACAGACATTTTGAGAAGTTATAAATAGCAATTGTGAATTAGTGATGCATGAAAGACGATACCATAAGCACACTTGGCATTACAATTAAATGAGCTAAAAAGCAACCTGTACCCTGGTGTTTTTCTTTCATTTCTGCAGCAATCTTTTTCTCCTCTTCTTCCAACATTATTTTAAGATCTGCTCGCTTGGCCAGGATCAGACATTCTTTAAACCTTACATAGGTATCTTGGTCTCTTTTCTTAATCTGGTCTATGAGGTGTGATATTTTGTCAGTTGTTGTTGTCTGTTCCTGTAATGTAAAATTAAGGAAACTGTTAAATGATGTAGTTTGATGATGTTTTCTGCTCCTGTAACATTATCCGAAGAAAATAGTGCTAAATGATATGATGTCAAATGTTTTATTCTCTTGTAACATCATATAAAGCAAATAGTGTTATGAGCTCTAATATATCTGATGTTTTCTGCTACTATGGAATGATAACAAAAGAAAGTGTTAAATTATATGTTGCCATAGTGTTAAATCATGCAACGTCATATGGTGTAGGAGCTTAGTATTATTCACTTCTCCTATAACATCATACAAATGAAATCTTGTTTAAAAGTTTTTCAAACAGAAGTTTTAAAATGCAAGATAATGTAAATATATATATAAGCAAATCCAGTTCCAAGTGCCACCAACAACACAAAAATAAACAACACTTTCTTTTAAGTACTGTATATACTCGTGTATAAGCCGAACAAATTAGGAAAACATAATGGCCTTGAAGAAGAGGGGATTGGCTTATACATGGGCCAATGTCTAAACTTGACGATTTTTGTTTTTATGTTGACTAACGTAATGTCTATAAATCTTGGGACATGAACACAAAAGATGTTTTTACTGTGTCCTAAGACATACGCATATAAAAAAAATAACCTTGTGTAACTTGACATTTAAGTTTTTTAACTGTTATAAAGTATAGAGTAGAGCTGTAGCTGTGCACTTTTTGCCGATTATGCCGATACCGCATATAGCCGATTATTAAAATTGCAGATACCGATTATGAGACCGATTATGTCATTATCACAGTATATATACTCGCGTATAAGCTGAATAATTGGGGGGGGGGGTGAATATCTGGAAGAAGGGGGAGCAGTTGGCTTATCCAAGGACCAATGTCTAACCTTTACCGTTTTTAGGTCTTTTTGTTAACTACTGTTAACGGATGTAAATCTTGGGACATGAAACAATAATTTTTTCCGTGTCCTAAGACATAGACAAGTTAATAAAATAACTTTCGGTGACCCGACAGTTATTAAACTGTTATAAAGTACTATCACTGATTTAAAAGAGAAAAGTTAATATTTGTCTGCAAAGAGTGACACGTCGTCAGTGAGTAGCATTTACACTTGGAAATTTTGAGTACATGAAGAGAGAATCAGTGTTAAATACACTTGTATATTGACACGTTACATTCTGGTTATCTTTGTTTAATAAAATCCACAATAAAATAGCAGTAAGGACTAGCAACTACTGAACCTAATAAGCAACAACACCATACTGCTAAAAAGATAACCTGATAGGTAACCTAGATCCATAGTGATCATTCTCGGGATTGAAATTAATTGTGGACAGTTTTATTGTTGGGGGGTAGGTTGTTCTATTATTTTATTTGTAAGGTGATAGAAGATTACATTAATTTACATGAATAATGTTTTAACTTAACATATAATTTAATCAAGAAGAAAATTAAAGTAATTATTTCATTTAAACAATAATTCACAGGTGATACAACATAACATGTAAATTTTCTTGTTAGGAAGAAATTAAAATTAAAGACATCATGTAATAATCGGGAGTTGTCTGCAAAAATTGAAGGATATTATAAAATCGGGAGGTAGGAGTGGAACGACCCTAAAAGTTGGTAATTCATGCCCCCTCCCCTGCTGTAACCGTTGACACGTATAGTGTAAGGTTGTTTATACCAAAGCAAATAACAACTCAGATTTTACAGTAATATCACAATTATCAAAGCATCTGAAATTTATTTATTGTATTTTGGAGATTATTAAGTTTAGTGCACTGGCGCCCATCATTCGACTCCAAGAGATGTACTAAATTCAGTGCATAATCAAACCTACAGTATACATGCAGTGGTACCATTATGTAAATACATTCAGTAGCTTAATTGCGAGCATTGAATCAAAACAAATTGTTGTTCACTGTGTTGTCATACCGTGATTTACATTTTAATGAGTTAGTTATTTACAATTTTAAAGTAAAAACATAATTACCGGTATGACACCAATATTGGATGCCAGATTTGCACTGTGTTCAGATTGTACAAACTAAATTTTGTAACAAGTCTCTAATAATATCCTCATGTTGATATAACCATCCATTCAGCAACAATAGCAAGAATTACAAGATGGTCACTGTAGACATACTGGATATCAAAATGACAACAATTATATTTACGGTCAAATAGACTTTTTCATGTGGGGTAGGGCAACTAGACTTTGGAACCAGACTTTGGCATGAGGGACAGGCCAACTAGACTTTGTAATATGGGGAAAAGCAACTAGACTTTGGCATAAAGAGCAGGGCAACAAGATTTTGGAAAATGACTTTGGCATGAGGGGCAGGGCAACTAGACTTTGGCATAGGGGTAGGACAACTAGACTTTGTCATGAAGAGCAGGGCAACTATACCTTAACATATGGGGCAGAGCAACTAGCATGAGGGGTAGGGCACCTAGACCTTGACATAAGAGGCAGGGCAACTATACTTTGTCATGAGGGGCAGGATGAATGTAAATGCAAAGTTTCAGTGCAATCTCTCAAATGCTTTTAAAAAGCAATAACAAACGTGGGCGAATGCAAAGATGGACATCATTCATGAATCCATTTGATAAGCTCATTTGGTCTTTGGCCAGTAGAACTTAAGAATATTAGATGAAATAGTTAAATATTAAAAACTTAGTGTTGAATGTAAGAAACAATTTTGCTTTTGTTCATCGGGATAGAGAATACTGGGACTTTCTTACATAAAAAAATGTATTTCAGAACTATGAGGAATTTAAAGAAGCATATGTAATATTTGGAGTTACCTCCCTTGGCCCCAAGTTGACACTGCCTTGTGGGTCAAGTGCCATTTACTGCACACATGACAACCTGATAGATGATGAACTTGAGAAAACCCAAAGTCTACCAAACCACAAAATGGCACTGGAAAGCTTTCTCACATACCCATGTTGGCTGAGCCAATATTCAAACCCAAGAAATCATATGGGATGTTAGTGATATATAAAGGTGAGTACTTTAGACCACTCAACCACTTGGGGACCTTAATTGATACTAAAAAGAAATGATCTACGTCCATATGACATACAGTTATATATAATATGATGTAATTAGCACCACAAACCAGTATAACTTTGATAATCTAGTTTCTAGCCCACATAATACTACTTGGATCATTTAATAAACCTACAGTGGGACCCCGCTATAACACGCCCCGTTATAACACGAATTCGGATATAACATGGTCGTGGCATAGCCCACATAATAATACTTGGATCATTTAATAAACCTATCTGTGTACACAGAATAAATGAATAAGATTTCATTTTCTCCAATAATAAACAAGAAAATGTCAGTTATTATTTTTTACTTTAAAAATAACATGAATGCACTTAAACATTATATTGTTGTTATATATTATTTAATAAAGAATAACAATATATTAATATATAGAAATTGTATTTGTTTGTTTGATTCAGATCATTAACCTAGCTTTAACAATTTTTCAGCCATATCGCTACAATGTCTGCGGTGAGGCAGTTTATAGTGATGTTAAACACTGGGACATCATGAATCCACCCAGTCACATTATCCTGACACCAGGCCTACCAGTCCTAAAACTAACCTCTTAATGCTGAGCATTAAGCAAAGCAGCTGTTTTTAACATTTTTGTAAGTCTTTGGTTTGACTCGGCCAGGGATCGAACCCACGAACTGGTGCTTCCGTGGCAGATGCTCTAACTACTAGGCCACAGGAGTGATTAATATATATTGAAAAATCATATCCTTATACAATTTTCAAAGTATTGCATATGAAAAACATTTTCTTTCAATCTGCGAACTTTTGCTATCTTTTTTGAATTAATTTCGCTTATTATTTTCAACAGATGTTTAAAAAATATATATAATTTCCTATCCTTATGTTAATCAGACTTGACGGTATAATCATAAATAGGTATTTAATTTCTCTGTCTTGATTAGATTTGTTAGTGTATGTGTTTGTGTACAATATATATATATATATATATATATATATATATATATATATATATATATATATATATATATATATATATACACACACATTTAGTTTTATTAAGAATTAAGTCTGGTGTGGCACTCAACACACATAATAATGAAACAAAAGTATTGTGTGGCCAAGAAAAACAGGTGGAATTAAAATTAAAGTCTGGTGTGGATCTAACCACAATTAGAATGAGAAATAAAGACAATCCACAGCTGGAGTGAAAGAGGGACATAATTTGTGGATGTTGAGTGTCATAGTGTTGCTATCAATCTGAACCATAATGTTGAATTCCGACTCTTTGAAGAATGTGAGAAATTGTACAGAAAGGTGGGAAGGCACAGGTGTATAGTTATCTCCATTGTAGACATAATGTGTTCACAACCAATGCAGAGTTTGAGTGAACTCCATTCAGTTTGAAGCAACAACTGAGCTCCATGTCTAGTAATGACTGTTTTTGTTTTTGTGAGTTTTTCAACACATATATGGCCAACAGTACAACTAGTCAAGGAAGGACATGGGAACGCTCCACTAAGAACCACCAAACCAACATCGTGCCTACCTACATGGGTTTGAGTCTCAGACCGGGCCATAGATTGTGTGAGAAAGCTTGCAAGCAGCTTCCCATCATCTTTACTAGCCAAAGTCTGATATGTTAACCCTATCTACACCGTGGCAGAACAATCATCTATGTATGTGCATATCTGAACACTGTTCCTATAATCAAGACAAGGGGTGCACACAGCTGTAATAGACTCATAACAAATAAGTAATTTTCCACCTCTCATCTGTGTTTGTTCAAATGCATCCTTTCCCTGTAATACACATGTAATGGCTCTTCTCTGAAATATAGTCATACTTTTGATGTTAAACCTACCTACCTATCCTTTAGAAGACAATTGGCTTCACTATTTTCAGCTTATGTCCAGCGTACCACTTTTATATGCTATTGGTTACATGGCATTGCAAACTAAGGATGTGTCCATAACCCGGTCACTATTTGATGGTTCACAAGTATAGCTATCCGCACATGCGTGTGTGTGTGTGTGTCTCTCTCTCTCTCTCTCTCTCTCTCTCTCAGACTATACAATTTCAACAATCTCTATACTTGTAAATTAACGGCTAGACAATACATTTGTACTTACTGCATAGTTTGACAACATATATATAATTTAATAAAAATGGGGTATGCGCATTTGATGGCACCCCATTTTAAGCCAATCTTTGATTTGTGTGATTATTGGGATTCGGCGCCATGGAAATATTCCTACCCCGAAATAATTAGCTAATTACTATGAGCAAATGTCATGGAGTAGAGTGATAGTGCGTTTGAACGATGCCATGGTTCGCTAGTAGTAAATTCAGGTCCAATCCAAATGACTGTCCCTGGTGTAACATATTTTATATTAAAATCTAATGGTGTACAATAGTAGTGTGGCTGAGGTAGCAGTATTTACGGTAGGAAACAGGTAAATTACTCAATGGAATCAATGAGTTCGGACTTGGTAGATACCGTTTATGTGTCCATAGTTGAAAATAGATGCAGTTATATTGGAGTAATGTACCAGTAGAAGCGTTTATAGACTGGTCTAAGGTGGTGGATTTAAATAGTTATAAGTGAAAAAGGGGATAAATGGCATAACCGGCACGGAAAACTGATGATTATGAAGAAAAACCATGCAAATATGCAGTTGTTGGACTTTTGGCAAGTTGTTTTATCATGATGTATATAAAAGCAGACACGTCTGGCTTTCCAATTTACAACTCAAATTGTATGGAAGTCTTTGGAAATTTGGGAAAACATATGACTTCCATCGGGATTCACGCTAGCTTTTGACACCGCTCAGTCAAGTGATACCCTTGTGTGTGTGCGACAATACGTTCATAAATCACAAAGGAATTGCTTACTTCAACACGAAAAACGCTTAATTTCATCACATACAAAATTGATTTTTTTCCTTTTCCTCTCACTTGCTACCCCTATCCCGACCATTACTATTCATGTCAAATTATGTGCTATTCTTCATAAAGACATTACCTATAATCATGATAAAAGTAATCGGTTCATAACAGAAGTATAGCTCATCACAAAATCTAACTTTTTCCTAAAGATTTTTCTCCTTGAAAGATAGCGCTAGGTCAGTGACATGAATTGTGCTGAATGGTCATTTATTATAATAATATTATAATACTCCTAGTTTTCATCAGATTTGTGGACACGTTTCACACAATAATAAGAAACACACACAGCACTATGGACACCGTGTCCATAAATACAATTTCGTGTCCACAATGTCGCAACATTGACAATTAATAATTCATTTAGTGTACTGTCTATTGAAAATATGTTCGTAAAAAAAGCATCAATACAGGATATTTTCACCTTATTCAGCGTTTATGTGTTGTTTCAATGATTATTTAAGCATGTGTTCATAACCCGGTTCCTAGTCGGATGGTTCACAAGTACAGCAATCCGCGATTGTGTGTGTGTGTGTGTGTCTGTGTGTGTGATTTGGATTTTTAACACACCTTTAACAATTTTCCAGTCATATCGCTATGATGTCTGCTATTTGTCAGTTTATAGTGATGTCAAGCACTGGGGTATCATGCCGCACACATGTAGCATCGTATCCAGTCACATTACCCTGAAACCAGCAGACCTGTCCTAACACTAACCTCTTAAATCGGAGCACTAAGCAATGCAGGTGTTAATATCATTTTAATAAGTATCTGATATGACTTGCCCAGATATTGAACCCATGACCTCCCATCTAAAGTTAGTGTGGTTATAATTATGTGTGTATGCACACAGACCTACATGGCATGTGATGCTATACAACATTTGACAATGCTAAGAATTTCAAAACTTATTTGCTAGAGTCTATTTTAAATGATGCAAACAGTAAATATATGTTAGTGTATTTCATTCCAATCTGAATTAATAAATTTTCTTGACGTTTACATGAGTACATCATTTGTTCTCAATTACTTTAAGTTTCTTTCCTTGCACCATGCACAATGAATATATCAGTACATCTCTGATTGTCAACCCCCTTTGTCATGAGGAATGGCAGTTAGGAACTCATACAAAAAAAATAAAGTGTTATATCCTCTATGTATTTGCATGCAATAGTTGAGAATCACTCTGCTTACACTGATATCACGTAGTGTCAAATCATCTAAAAGTTCTTTTTGCTGGATGTACATCATTACATCCTGAACGTTAAGATCCTTCATCAGATTTGGCAGGCATCGATTCAGAACAGTCCAATGCAGTTTTTCTGAAACAGTCAAAACAAAGTACAGAATTACACTTGTATCATTACTACTTGTATAATTATCTATGACCAATGGGAGGGCTACAATTATCAATTATCTCAATTATGCTCTAAAGCACTCGCTGTTACGGATCACTACCATCTCACATCTGGCTTCATGGGTTAGAGCCTCAGATTCAGCCAATGTAGTTATGTGAGAAAGTTTGCCAGTAGCTTCTCGTGGGTTGGTGGTTCTTTCCGGGGAGTTTCCCGAGATCTTCCTCCACCATTAATACTGGCCGTCATGTATAGCCTATGGTGTGCTGAAGAATGGAGTTAAACCCAACAACAACATTCCTTCTTGTACAATTAAATATGACCAATGGGAGAGCTATCCCTCTTTTAGATGCTGAGGATCTAGTTGTCTGATGAGTACTATAAAAACAAAATGCTAGACATGGGGTTAGTTTTGTTGTTTGTTTTCAATGCTCCAAGAGGAGAAATGAAATCATGTAGACCTCATATGTTTTCAGCAATTTGACGTCTATCGCTTTCAAATGCAGTTATACCCTTTGAAACTAGACACCAGAACAGAATAGTAAATTCTTCTCTTACTCACACAAATTTTTCGAGCACATATATATACACCGCTCCCTCAATAACTCGCTAACCCGCTTATAACGGGGTAACTGGCGTGGATCCTGATTTTTCCCCAAAGATAAATATATTTTAAAAATCTTTCAAAACATGCTAAACGTGAAAAAAAATTACAATAAGAATTGGTAAATTAAACCTTAATACATTTCTAGTTTTATAATAAAAAAGGTGATTAATACCCACAAAATTCGATTCCACATTGTGAAATTTGCAAATTCTAAATTGGATATCACATTATATTCGGGTTTATTTGTTGATACACCGTCATCAATATGCCGTAAAAGATCAGTCTGGTGAAATAGCGATCCATGAAAACGTCTAGTAAATGCTAACAGGTGGCAACAGATAATGAAATAAACAGCAATTAAATATCTTGCTGTGTGAAAACCACATTATAATCCATTATTTCCGTTTCAGTGTAAACATTATAATTGCAACATATTCAATGAAAACAAGAAGAGTCAATCAACCATCACATGAAAACCCACGAGTACTTCCGTGAAAACCTAATTACCTGCCGGCTTTGTTTTGATCAACAAACTTGGCGAAGTGTTTGTTGCACTAAAATAATCCATTAAAAGAGACTTGTGTAGTTTTATCACTTATGTCTTGTGCATGGAATCAAGCAAGTGACGATTTTGCTCGACGGCAGCGAAATCAGGGAGTAACACAAATAACTGATTTTTTTCAAAACGCCTAGTCATTTGTCCAGCATATCACAACTGGCAATTGTATTATCGTGCTGTAATTTACATTGTTTCAAATGTTTCGTTTTACTTCTGCCGCTATCAAATATATACACTGTATATGAATCGATCGATTGACATTGTTTCTCGAAAAGAGAGACGATCTTTTGTATTAAACAAATACGTATAATTTGAATCAAACAGTAAAACAAGAATTTATTCAATTCAGCACAAAAATTAGTGACGTAATACACAATGTGTGAATCGGTACACCTGTTAATCAAACCACAAGAGTCTGCTGTGTAATGGAAGTTATTTTCTAAAGAAAATAAATTGTAATGTCAAAATGGCCTTGAAATTGAAATTTTGATACCAGTTTAAAAGATTGATTTCTTCCATGCTGATGATGGAAAATGCATCCAAATAAACTTTATATCTAGTGTGTTGCCTTGAAGTTAATGTGCTGAATTCATTATTTCTACCCACTTTCTGTGACTTTGCCAGAATGGATTTCTTTCTTATCAAAGTAGAATTAACCTATAAGTTTGGTCAAGGGAAAAACTCTTCAAAAAGACATTTCCTTACAGAAGAGAGACCAAATGTATGACAATAACTTCAAGATAATGCAGTTAAAACTAAAGTTACTATCTAAAATATCAAAGTAAAAAATTTTCATGTTGTGACTAGTCACCCCTACCTTTTACATCTTTATGCCAAAATCATAGCAAAGGATTACTTGGCCACACAGCCAGGTATATAGTGCAAGAAGGACAATTGATGCATAGACATACCATAAGATTACATGGCTACATAGCCACATGCATAATACAAGGAGGACAATGGCTGCATATACATAGAACAAGATCACCTGGCCACACAGCCATGTACATAATGCAAGAATGACAATGGATACAGAGACATAGAAAATGATTACTTGGCCACACAGATAGGTAATAGCTAAAACAATTCTCAACATACATGTTTCGAGAACAAATAAAAGAAACTTGGCCAGTCTGATTCAGAGATTACATGGCCACAGCGTCAGGTAGATAATACAAGAAGGACAATGGCTGCAGAGACATAGTATCAGAATACTTGACCACACAGCCATATACATAATGCTAGGAGGACAATGGATGCAGGGACGTAGCAAAGGACTACTTGGCCACACAGCCATTTACATAATGCCAGAAGGACAATGGATGCAGGGACGTAGCAAAGGATTACTTGGCCACACAGCCAGATTCATAATGCAAGGACAACGGATGCAGAGAGATTCACAAGATTGCTTGGCAACATAACCAGGTGAACTAGAAAAGAGGCACAATATTACTGGTTTGGCTAACTGACATATCACTTTGAGAATGTAAAATCACATAGACATATTGAAACTGTACAGCTGAAGTAAAAGCTTGGAGCATTAAAGTTGGTAGATCATATATATGACAATACCTTCTCTGGATAATCATAGCCAGCATTCTTGCTAAATCTCTCCCTAGCTCTGGAATGTTGGCCTTCTTCACTATAAAGAAACTGTTCATATCTAGCTAATCTTTAAAGTAAATGAACACATTCGAAATTACAAGTTGAATTAGTGATGTACAAAATAAGTCATCTATATCTGGATGTTTTCTCTCAACTTTTGAACTTTTGGTCAAATGTCTGTTGAGCAGTTTCTGAAGCAATGACGACTATACGTTTAGGTGGATTGGCCTCAGTTAAACAAATCTGACTGACCTTCATGCGAGTATGCTTTCTGTCAGTTTACTTATATCATGTCAAGTGTGTATTTGTTTCATAAGATCATGTCATGTGATGGTTTTCTGTTCAGTAACTGATGACATGGGTTAGCACTGATAAGCATTACAAATCCGAAAGAGCTTCATACCAGGATGTCTTGAATCCAATTTAGTCAAATTCTTCTGAGTGGTTTCTGAAAAGGTGTTTAATGGTTTTTCTATCATTAGTAATCTTTATTGTCTTTAGGAATCCTTAAACAAATCTTTAAAGAAACTTCATGCCTTGATTATTTTATTAAAATCAGATCAAATTTGCTACAGACATTTTGAGAAGTTATAAATAGCAATTGTGAATTAGTGATGCATGAAAGACGATACCATAAGCACACTTGGCATTACAATTAAATGAGCTAAAAAGCAACCTTTACCCTGGTGTTTTTCTTTCATTTCTGCAGCAATGTTTTTCTCCTCTTCTTCCAACATTATTTTAAGATCTGCTCGCTTGGCCAGGATCAGACATTCTTTAAACCTTACATAGGTATCTTGGTCTCTTTTCTTAATCTGGTCTATGAGGTGTGATATTTTGTCAGTTGTTGTTGTCTGTTCCTGTAATGTAAAATTAAGGAAACTGTTAAATGATGTAGTTTGATGATGTTTTCTGCTCCTGTAACATTATCCGAAGAAAATAGTGCTAAATGATATGATGTCAAATGTTTTATTCTCTTGTAACATCATATAAAGCAAATAGTGTTATGAGCTCTGATATATCTGATGTTTTCTGCTACTATGGAATGATAACAAAAGAAAGTGTTAAATTATATGTTGCCACAGTGTTAAATCATGCAACGTCATATGGTGTAGGAGCTTAGTATTATTCACTGCTCCTATAACATCATACAAATGAAATCTTGTTTAAAAGTTTTTCAAACAGAAGTTTTAAAATGCAAGATAATGTAAATATATATATAAGCAAATCCAGTTCCAAGTGCCACCAACAACACAAAAATAAACAACACATTCTTTTAAGTACCGTATATACTCGTGTATAAGCCGAACAAATTAGGAAAACATAATGGCCTTGAAGAAGAGGAGATTGGCTTATACATGGGCCAATGTCTAAACTTGACGATTTTTGTTTTTATGTTGACTAACGTAATGTCTATAAATCTTGGGACATGAACACAAAAGATGTTTTTACTGTGTCCTAAGACATACGCATATAAAAAAAATAACCTTGTGTAACTTGACATTTAAGTTTTTTAACTGTTATAAAGTATAGAGTAGAGCTGTAGCTGTGCACTTTTTGCCGATTATGCCGATACCGCATATAGCCGATTATTAAAATTGCAGATACCGATTATGAGACCGATTATGTCATTATCACAGTATATATACTCGCGTATAAGCTGAATAATTGGGGGGGGGGGTGAATATCTGGAAGAAGGGGGAGCAGTTGGCTTATCCAAGGACCAATGTCTAACCTTTACCGTTTTTAGGTCTTTTTGTTAACTACTGTTAACGGATGTAAATCTTGGGACATGAAACAATAATTTTTTCCGTGTCCTAAGACATAGACAAGTTAATAAAATAACTTTCGGTGACCCGACAGTTATTAAACTGTTATAAAGTACTATCACTGATTTAAAAGAGAAAAGTTAATATTAGTCTGCAAAGAGTGACACGTCATCACTGAGTAGCATTTACACTTGGAAATTTTGAGTACATGAAGAGAGAATCAGTGTTAAATACGCTTGTATATTGACACGTTACATTCTGGTTATCTTTGTGTAATAAAATCCACAATAAAACAGCAGTAAGGACTAGCAACTACTGAACCTAATAAGCAACAACACCATAAAAAGATAACCTGATAGGTAACCTACATCCATAGTGATCATTCTCGGGATTGAAATTAATTGTGGACAGTTTTATTGTTGGGGGGTGGGTTGTTCTATTATTTTATTTGTAAGGTAATATAAGATGACATTAATTTACATGAATAATGTTTTAACTTAACATATAATTTAATCAAGAAGCAAATTAAAGTAATTATTTCATTTAAACAATAATTCACAGGTGATACAACATAACATGTAGATTTTCTTGTTAGGAAGAAATTAAAATTAAAGACATCATGTAATAATCGGGAGTTGTCTGCAAAAATTGAAGGATATTATAAAATCGGGGGGTAGGAGTGGAACGACCCTAAAAGTTGGTAGTTCATGCCCCCTCCCCTGCTGTAACCGTTGACACGTATAGTGTAAGGTTGTTTATATCAAAGCAAATAACAACTCAGATTTTACAGTAATATCACAATTATCAAAGCATCTGAAATTTATTTATTTTGGAGATTATTAAGTTTAGTGCACTGGCGCCCATCATTCGACTCCAAGAGATGTACTAAATTCAGTGCATAATCAAACCTACAGTATACATGCAGTGGTGCCATTATGTAAATACATTCAGTAGCTTAATTGCGAGCTTTGAATCAAAACAAATTGTTGTTCACTGTGTTGTCATACCGTGATTTACATTTTAATGAGTTAGTTATTTACAATTTTAAAGTAAAAACATAATTACCGGTATGGCACCAATATTGGATGCCAGATTTGCACTGTGTTCAGATTGTACAAACTAAATATTGTAACAAGTCTCTAATAATATCCTCATGTTGATATAACCATCCATTCAGCAACAATAGCAAGAATTTCAAGATGGTCACTGTAGACATACTGGATATCAAAATGACAACAATTATATTTACGGTCAAATAGACTTTTTCATGTGGAGTAGGGCAACTAGACTTTGGAACCAGACTTTGGCATGAGGGGCAGGCCAACTAGACTTTGTAATATGGGGCAAAGCAACTAGACTTTGGCATAAAGAGTAGGGCAACAAGATTTTGGAAAATGACTTTGGCATGAGAGGCAGGGCAACTAGACTTTGGCATAGGGGTAGGACAACTAGACTTTGTCATGAAGAGCAGGGCAACTATACCTTAACATATGGGGCAGAGCAACTAGACTTTGGTATAGGGGTAGGACAACTAGACTGTGGCATAGCTAGATCAAGTAGACTTCAGCATGAGGGGTAGGGCACCTAGACCTTGACATAAGAAGCAGGGCAACTATACTTTGTCATGAGGGGCAGGATGAATGTAAATGCAAAGTTTCAGTGCAATCTCTCAAATGCTTTTAAAAAGCAATAACAAACGTGGGCGAATGCAAAGATGGACATCATTCATGAATCCATTTGATAAGAACATTTGGTCTTTGGCCAGTAGAACTTAAGAATATTAGATGAAATAGTTAAATATTAAAAACTTAGTGTTGAATGTAAGAAACAATTTTGCTTTTGTTCATCGGGATAGAGAATACTGGGCCTTTCTTACATAAAAAAATGTATTTCAGAACTATGAGGAATTTAAAGAAGCATATGTAATATGTGGAGTTACCTCCCTTGGCCCCAAGTTGACACTGCCTTGTGGGTCAAGTGCTATTTACTGCACACATGACAACCTGATAGATGATGAACTTGAGAAAACCCAAAGTCTACCAAACCACAAAATGGCACTGGAAAGCTTTCTCACATACCCATGTTGGCTGAGCCAAGATTCAAACCCAAGAAACCATATGGGATGTTAGTGATATATAAAGGTGAGTACTTTAGACCACTCAACCACTTGGGGACCTTAATTGATACTACAAAGAAATGATCTATGTCCATATGACATACAGTTATATATAATATGATGTAATTAGCACCACAAACCAGTATAACTTTAATAATCTAGTTTCTAGCCCACATAATACTACTTGGATCATTTAATAAACCTACAGTGGGACCCCGCTATAACACGCCCCGTTATAACATGAATTAGGATATAACATGGTCGTGGCATAGCCCACATAATAATACTTGGATCATTTAATAAACCTATTTGTGTACACAGAATAAATGAATAAGATTTCATTTTCTCCAATAATAAACAAGAAAATGTCAGTTATTTTTTTTTACTTTAAAAATAACATTCATGCACTTAAACATTATATTGTTGTTATATATTATTTAAAAAAGAATAACAATAAATAACAATATAGTAATATATAGAAATTGTATTTGTTTGTTTGATTCAGATTATTAACCTAGCTGTAACAATTTTTCAGCCATATCGCTACGATGTCTGCGGTGAGGCAGTTTATAGTGATGTTAAACACTGGGACATTATGAATCCACCCAGTCACATTATCCTGACACCAGGCCTACCAGTCCTAAAACTGACCTCTTAATGCTGAGCATTAAGCAAAGCAGCTGTTTTTACCATTTTTGTTAGTCTTTGGTTTGACTCGGCCGGGGATCGTACCCACGAACTGGTGCTTCCGTGGCAGATGCTCTAACCACTAGGCCACAGGAGTGATTAATATATATTGAAAAATCATATCCTTATACAATTTTCAAAGTATTGCATATGAAAAACATTTTCTTTCAATCTTCGAACTTTTGCTTTCTTTTTTTAATTAATTTCGCTTATTATTTTCAACAGATGTTTAAAAAAATATATATAATTTCCTATCCTTATGTTAATCAGACTTGACGGTATAATCATAAATAGGTATTTAATTTCTCTGTCTTGATTAGATTTGTTAGTGTATGTGTTTGTGTACAATATATATATATATATATATATATATATATATATATATATATATATATATATATATATATATACACACACACACACACACATTTAGTTTTATTAAGAATTAAGTCTGGTGTGGCACTCAACACACATAATAATGAAACAAAAGTATTGTGTGGCCAAGAAAAACAGGTGGAATTAAAATTAAAGTCTGGTGTGGATCTAACCACAATTAGAATGAGAAATAAAGACAATCCACAGCTGGAGTGAAAGAGGGACATAATTTGTGGATGTTGAGTGTCATTGTGTTGCTATCAATCTGAACCATAATGTTGAATTCCGACTCTTTGAAGAATGTGAGAAATTGTACAGAAAGGTGGGAGGTCACAGGTGTATAGTTATCTCCATTGTAGACATAATGTGTTCACAACCAATGCACAGTTTTTGTGAACTCCATTCGGTTTGAAGCTACAACTGAGCTCTGTCTAGTAATGACTGTTGTTGTTTTTTGTTAGCTCATTTTTCAACACATATATGGCCAACAGTACAAATAGTCAAGGAAGGACATGGGAAAGCTCCACTAAGAACCACCAAACCAACATCGTGCCTACCTGCATGGGTTTGAGTCTCAGACCTGGCCATAGATTGTGTGAGAAAGCTTGCAAGCTGCTTCCCATCATCTTTACTAGCCAAAGTCTGATATGTTAACCCTATCTACACCGTGGCAGAACAATCATCTATGTATGTGCATATCTGAACACTGTTCCTATAATCAAGACAAGGGGTGCACACAGCTGTAATAGACTCATAACAAATAAGTAATTTTCCACCTCTCATCTGTGTTTGTTCAAATGCATCCTTTCCCTGTAATACACATGTAATGGCTCTTCTCTGAAATATAGTCATGCTTTTGATGTTAAACCTACCTACCTATCCTTTAGAAGACAACTGGCTTCACTATTTTCAGCTTATGTCCAGTGTACCACTTTTATATGCTAATGGTTACATGTCATTGCAAACTAAGGATGTGTCCATAACCCGGTCCCTATTCGATGGTTCACAAGTATAGCTATCCGCACATGCGTGTGTGTGTGTGTGTGTGTGTCTCTCTCTCTCTCTCTCTCTCTCTCTCTCTCTCTCTCTCTCTCTCTCAGACTATACAATTTCAACAATCTCTATACTTGTAAATTAACGGCTAGACAATACATTTGTACTTACTGCATAGTTTGACAATATATATATAATTTAATAAAAATGGGGTATGCGCATTTGATGGCACCCCATTTTAAGCCAATCTTAGATTTGTGTGATTATTGGGATTCGGCACCATGGAAATATTCCTACCCCGAAATAATTAGCTAATTACTATGAGCAAACGTCATGGAGTAGTGCGTTTGAACGATGCCATGGTTCGCTAGTAGTAAATTCAGGTCCAATCAAAATGACTGTCCCTGGTGTAACATATTTTATATTAAAATCTAATGGTGTACAATAGTAGTGTGGCTGAGGTAGCAGTATTTACGGTAGGAAACAGGTAAATTACTCAATGGAATCAATGAGTTCGGACTTGGTAGATACCAACTATGTGTCCATAGTTGAAAATAGATGCAGTTATATTGGAGTAATGTACCAGTAGAAGCGTTTATAGACTGGCATAAGGTGGTGAATTTAAATAGTTATAAGTGAAAAAGGGGATAAATGGCATAACCGGCACGGAAAACTGATGATTATGAAGAAAAACCATGCAAATATGCAGTTGTTGGACTTTTGGCAAGTTGTTTTATCAGGATGTATATAAAAGCAGACACGTCTGGCTTTCCAATTTACAACTCAAATTGTATGGAAGTCTTTGGAAATTTGGGAAAACATATGACTTCCATCGGGATTCACGCTAGCTTTTGACACCGCTCAGTCAAGTGATACCCTTGTGTGTGTGTGTGACAATACGTTAATAAATCACAAAGGAATTGCTTACTTCAACACGAAAAACGCTTAATTTCATCACATACAAAATTGATTTTTTTCCTTTTCCTCTCGCTTGCTACCCCTATCCCGACCATACTATTCATGTCAAATTATGTGCTATTCTTCATAAAGACATTACCTATAATCATGATAAAAGTAATCGGTTCATAACAGAAGTATAGCTCATCACAAAATCTAACTTTTTCCTAAAGATTTTTCTCCTTGAAAGATAGCGCTAGGTCAGTGACATGAATTGTGATGAATGGTCATTTATTATAATAATATTATAATACTCCTAGTTTTCATCATATTTGTGGACACGTTTCACACAATAATAAGAAACACACACAGCACTATGGACACTGTGTCCATAAATACAATTTCGTGTCCACAATGTCGCAACATTGACAATTAATAATTCATTTAGTGTACTGTCTATAGAAAATATGTTCGTAAAAAAAGCATCAATACAGGATATTTTCACCTTATTCAGCGTTTATGTGTTGTTTCAATGATTATTTAAGCACGTGTTCATAACCCGGTCCCTAGTCGGATGGTTCACAAGTACAGCAATCCGCGATTGTGTGTGTGTGTGTGTGTCTGTGTGTGTGATTTGGATTTTTAACACACCTTTAACAATTTTCCAGTCATATCGCTATGATGTCTGCTATTTGTCAGTTTATAGTGATGTCAAGCACTGGGGTATCATGCCGCACACATGTAGCATCGTATCCAGTCACATTACCCTGAAACTAGCAGACCTGTCCTAACACTAACCTCTTAAATCGGAGCACTAAGCAATGCAGGTGTTAAAATCATTTTAATAAGTATCTGATATGACTTGCCGAGATATTGAACCCATGACCTCCCATCTAAAGTTAGTGTGGTTATAATTATGTGTGTATGCACACAGACCTACATGGCATGTGATGCTATACAACATTTGACAATGCTAAGAATTTCAAAACTTATTTGCTAGAGTCTATTTTAAATGATGCAAACAGTAAATATATGTTAGTGTATTTCATTCCAATCTGAATTAATAAATTTTCTTGACGTTTACATGAGTACATCATTTGTTCTCAATTACTTTAAGTTTCTTTCCTTGCACCATGCACAATGAATATGTCAGTACATCTCTGATTGTCAACCCCCTTTGTCATGAGTTAGGAACTCATACAAAAAAAATAAAGTGTTATATCCTCTACGTATTTGCATGCAATAGTTGAGAATCACTCTGCTTACACTGATATCACGTAGTGTCAAATCATCAAAAAGTTCTTTTTGCTGGATGTACATCATTACATCCTGAACGTTAAGATCCTTCATCAGATTTGGCAGGCATCGATTCAGAACAGTCCAATGCAGTTTTTCTGAAACAGTCAAAACAAAGTACAGAATTACACTTGTATCATTACTACTTGTATAATTATCTATGACCAATGGGAGGGCTACAATTATCAATTATCTCAATTATGCTCTAAAGCACTCGCTGTTACGGATCACTACCATCTCACATCTGGCTTCATGGGTTAGAGCCTCAGATTCAGCCAATGTAGTTATGTGAGAAAGTTTGCCAGTAGCTTCTCGTGGGTTGGTGGCTCTTTCCGGGGAGTTTCCCGGGATCTTCCTCCACCATTAATACTGGCCGTCATGTATAGCCTATGGTGTGCTGAAGAATGGAGTTAAACCCAACAACAACATTCCTTCTTGTACAATTAAATATGCCCAATGGGAGAGCTATCCCCCTTTTAGATGCTGAGGATCTAGTTGTCTGATGAGTACTATAAAAACAAAATGCTAGACATGGGGTTAGTTTTGTTGTTTGTTTTCAACGCTCCGAGAGGAGAAATGAAATCATGTAGACCTCATATGTTTTCAGTAGAGCTGTACCGATGAAACTTTTTGCCGATTATGCCGATACCGCGTATAGCCGATTATCAAAATTGCCGATACCGATTATGAGACCGATTATTTGATTATCATATTATGTACTCAGGTATAAGCCGACAAATTTAGAAAAGAATAAAGGCCTGGAATGGGGGGGGGGGGGGCTTATCCGTGGGCCAATGTCAAAACTTTACAGGTTTTAGGTGTTTTTGTTGTCTATTGTAACGGCAGTACATCTTGGGACAAAAATATCCATGTTCTAAGACATAGGCATGTTAAAAAAGTAAGTTTCGGTAAATAAAAGCACTAAACCTGTATTGAATGAAAAGCCAATTAACTTTTAAATAAAAGCACTAAACCTGTATTGAATGAAAAGCCAATTAACTTTTAAATAAAAGCACTAAACCTGTATTGAATGAAAAGCCAATTAACTTTTAAATAAAAGCACTAAACCTGTATTGAATGAAAAGCCAATTAACTTTTAAATAAAAGCACTAAACCTGTATTGAATGAAAAGCCAATTACCTTTTAAATAAAAGCACTAAACCTGTATTGAATGAAAAGCCAATTAACTTTTAAATAAAAGCACTAAACCTGTATTGAATGAAAAGCCAATTAACTTTCAAATAAAAGCACTAAACCTATATTGAATGAAAAGCCAATTAACTTTCAAATAAAAGCACTAAACCTGTATTGAATGAAAAGCCAATTAACTTTCAAATAAAAGCACTAAACCTGTATTGAATGAAAAGCCAATTAACTTTCAAATAAAAGCACTAAACCTGTATTGAATGAAAAGCCAATTAACTTTCAAATAAAAGCACTATTCCTGTATTGAATGAAAAGCCAATTAACTTTTAAATAAAAGCACTAAACCTGTATTGAATGAAAAGCTAATTAACTTTCAAATAAAAGCACTAAACCTGAATTGAATGAAAAGCCAATTAACTTTTAAATAAAAGCACTAAACCTGTATTGAATGAAAAGCCAATTAACTTTTAAATAAAAGCACTAAACCTGTATTGAATGAAAAGCCAATTAACTTTTAAATAAAAGCACTAAACCTGTATTGAATGAAAAGCCAATTAACTTTTAAATAAAAGCACTAAACCTGTATTGAATGAAAAGCCAATTAACTTTTAAATAAAAGCACTAAACCTGTATTGAATGAAAAGCCAATTAACTTTTAAATAAAAGCACTAAACCTGTATTGAATGAAAAGCCAATTACCTTTTAAATAAAAGCACTAAACCTGTATTGAATGAAAAGCCAATTAACTTTTAAATAAAAGCACTAAACCTGTATTGAATGAAAAGCCAATTAACTTTTAAATAAAAGCACTAAACCTGTATTGAATGAAAAGCCAATTAACTTTCAAATAAAAGCACTAAACCTGTATTGAATGAAAAGCCAATTAACTTTCAAATAAAAGCACTAAACCTGTATTGAATGAAAAGCCAATTAACTTTCAAATAAAAGCACTAAACCTGTATTGAATGAAAAGCCAATTAACTTTCAAATAAAAGCACTAAACCTGTATTGAATGAAAAGCCAATTAACTTTCAAATAAAAGCACTTAACCTGTACTGAATGAAAAGCCAATTAACTTTCAAATAAAAGCACTAAACCTGTATTGAATGAAAAGCCAATTAACTTTCAAATAAAAGCACTAAACCTGTATTGAATGAAAAGCCAATTAACTTTCAAATAAAAGCACTAAACCTGTATTGAATGAAAAGCCAATTAACTTTCAAATAAAAGCACTATTCCTGTATTGAATGAAAAGCCAATTAACTTTCAAATAAAAGCACTAAACCTGTATTGAATGAAAAGCCAATTAACTTTCAAATAAAAGCACTAAACCTGAATTGAATGAAAAGCCAATTAACTTTTAAATAAAAGCACTAAACCTGTATTGAATGAAAAGCCAATTAACTTTTAAATAAAAGCACTAAACCTGTATTGAATGAAAAGCCAATTAACTTTTAAATAAAAGCACTAAACCTGTATTGAATGAAAAGCCAATTAACTTTCAAATAAAAGCACTAAACCTGTATTGAATGAAAAGCCAATTAACTTTCAAATAAAAGCACTAAACCTGTATTGAATGAAAAGCCAATTAACTTTCAAATAAAAGCACTAAACCTGTATTGAATGAAAAGCCAATTAACTTTCAAATAAAAGCACTATTCCTGTATTGAATGAAAAGCCAATTAACTTTCAAATAAAAGCACTAAACCTGTATTGAATGAAAAGCCAATTAACTTTCAAATAAAAGCACTAAACCTGAATTGAATGAAAAGCCAATTAACTTTTAAATAAAAGCACTAAACCTGTATTGAATGAAAAGCCAATTAACTTTTAAATAAAAGCACTAAACCTGTATTGAATGAAAAGCCAATTAACTTTTAAATAAAAGCACTAAACCTGTATTGAATGAAAAGCCAATTACCTTTTAAATAAAAGCACTAAACCTGTATTGAATGAAAAGCCAATTACCTTTTAAATAAAAGCACTAAACCTGTATTGAATGAAAAGCCAATTAACTTTTAAATAAAAGCACTAAACCTGTATTGAATGAAAAGCCAATTAACTTTTAAATAAAAGCACTAAACCTGTATTGAATGAAAAGCCAATTAACTTTCAAAAAAAAGCACTAAACCTGTATTGAATGAAAAGCCAATTAACTTTTAAATAAAAGCACTAAACCTGTATTGAATGAAAAGCCAATTAACTTTCAAATAAAAGCACTAAACCTGTATTGAATGAAAAGCCAATTAACTTTCAAATAAAAGCACTAAACCTGTATTGAATAAAAAGCCAATTAACTTTCAAATAAAAGCACTAAACCTGTATTGAATGAAAAGCCAATTAACTTTCAAATAAAAGCACTAAACCTGTATTGAATGAAAAGCCAATTAACTTTCAAATAAAAGCACTAAACCTGTATTGAATGAAAAGCCCAATTAACTTTCAAATAAAAGCACTAAAACTGTATTGAATGAAAAGCCCAATTAACTTTCAAATAAAAGCACTAAACCTGTATTGAATGAAAAGCCAATTAACTTTCAAATAAAAGCACTTAACCTGTATTGAATAAAAAGCCAATTAACTTTCAAATAAAAGCACTAAACCTGTATTGAATAAAAAGCCAATTAACTTTCAAATAAAAGCACTAAACCTGTATTGAATGAAAAGCCAATTAACTTTCAAATAAAAGCACTTAACCTGTATTGAATTAAAAGCCAATTAACTTTCAAATAAAAGCACTTAACCTGTATTGAATGAAAAGCCAATTAACTTTCAAATAAAAGCACTAAACCTGTATTGAATGAAAAGCCAATTAACTTTCAAATAAAAGCACTAAACCTGTATTGAATGAAAAGCCAATTAACTTTCAAATAAAATCAGCAATATAGTCAACTGATCAAGATACTGCTTTATACAAATGAGGAATTTAGCAATGAGCGACACATAATATTACTAATAAAATTGCAAACCTGAGATTGTAAAGAATGACTAAACCTAATGTAGTGGTAGGTAAACTACACAAGGCTGAACATGAATAGAAAAATGTGATTGCAATGCATGCAGCATAAAACAGCAGCCCCAAGTGGGCCTGATATCACTCACTACACATTCAAAATAATTAACAGCTGACCATTTCACTAAGCAGGATTATGAAATATTATAAAATCACAATTTAGGTCACTATCTCAAACTTGGTGACATGGTGAATACCTCCTCATGCACAATATTTGTAAACTCTCAGGGAAACAGAGTCTTGATGACAGATAGAGGTATGCTTATTTATAATTAATAAACCTGTCTGTTGCAAGTAATATTACCTTTGCTTGCTATTAAACAATCAGTAATAGAACTGGATGTGGCATTTGAAAAAAAGCATTCGAAAGAATGGTTGTATGCATGGTTGTATGTCATGCATACTGAGCAAAACATAACCAACAACCCCTTTTCACCACTCACAACCTATAGCTAGATCAGGAAGATCTGAATATACTTTTTTACATTACAACTTGAATCTATTTTAGACCTGGGACATTTGATGAGCTACAAAGCCACCAGTCTTACATGCATGATGGACAGCACACAAACTACTATGGGCATAATGCCATAAAATAAAACTAGATGTATCATGGACAGCACATGACTCACAATGGACACATGAATATACCATAAATCCAGATGCATGATGGACAGCACACAACCTACTATGGACACAGAACCATGACAAACTAAGGACACAATGCAATAAAATAAAATCAGATATATTATGGCCAACGCATGACCCGCAATGGACACATGAATATACCATAAATCAAGATGCATGATGGACTTCAGGACCATAAAAACTAATTAGACATGTAAAAAACTCGTAGTTTAATGTAAATATAAAAACATATAAATCCAATATAAAAACCTTAACAGTATTTTTATTGCAAATGAATCAGAAATATGGAATCCTGAATGGTTTGTTTGTTTGTTTAGGATTTTTAACAAAGCTTAAAGATTTTTTGAGTCATACCGTTACGATGTCTGCAATGAGTCAGTTTATAATGATGTCTAGCACTGGGGCATCATGTGCAGACATGTACCATGATGTCCCACCTAGTCACATTATCCTGAAACCAGGCTGACCAGTCCTAACACTAACCTCTTAATGCTGAGCATCAAGCGAGTCAGCTATTAGTACCATTTTTGTATTTCTTTGGTATGACTCGGCTGGGGATCGAACCCACGACCTCCTGCTTCTATGGCAGATGTTCTAACCACTAGGCAGGCGGAGCGGTAAACTCTTAACAATGAGCATCAAGCGAGGCAGCTGTTAGTACCATTTTTGTAAGTCTTTTGTATGACTTGGCCGGAGCAGTTGTAATCCTGAATGGTACAAAGCAATTATTGATGCTTGGATGACAGATGATCTGTAACACATGATGCACAACTGATGCAGACACATACCACAAGCTAACATAGCCTTATGCAAAAGTAGCTACATTCATAACATTTTCATTAAAAACTGCATCCAGTGGAAAACCAAGAAAGACATCAAGTCTTAGTTGTCAACTATAGAACAGAGACTTTATGAAATTACTACTACTACTACTAATAATAATGAGGACTTTGTATAGCGCCTGATCTTTAAAAGCTCTAAGCGCTTTACACCATCAATAATGATATGACTACACTACAGAACAACAAATGACAAAAACAATCAAATTGGAAAAAATAAAAACATGCTGAAAATATATAAGATACAAAACATGATCAGATCGCTAAGTTTGTCCCTGAAGTTGAAACAGGTGAGTCTTGAGAGCACTCTTAAAAGGGATCACTGTGTCTTTGTGTCTAATTCCAATGGGCAATTCGTTCCACGTCGCCTGGCCCTGGTATGTAAATGAACATTGTCCATATGACTTTGTTTTCACCTTGGGAACAATGAGAATGCAATTATCAGAAGAAGAGAGTAAGGATCTAGCTGGTGTATACACATGGATGAGGCTGGATAGGTATGTTGGACTGGAGTCTGTCATTGAAATATAGCACAGAGAACACATTTTGTGTTTGATTCTGTATCGAATTGATAGCCAGTGTAGGGTATAGAGCAGTGGTGAGGTGTGCTCTGATCGAGGTACTCTAAAGATGATCCGTGCAGCTGTGTTTTGAACTTTTCGAAGTTTCTGGAGTAAATATTGTGATGAACCAGACAGAATTGAGTTACAATAATCCAGTCTTGAAAGTACTAATAAACACACAAGTGTTTTCGTGGCATCAACAGAAAGATATTTACGAATGGAACTGATGCGTCTCAATTAAAGATATGCAGCACTGCAGATGTTAATGACATGTTGATGCAATGTGAGAGTACTGTCCAGAGTAACACCTAGATTTCATACTGACTGAGAATTTAATGTTGGTGTTGCTGATATTTATTGTCTGAGGTAAAGGATGTGAATGAGAAAGTCTTTGTGTTGTGATCAGAACAGCCTCAGTTTTACCATCATTCGTCTGCAGCTTGTTACATGTCATCCATGATTTCATATCCGAAATGCACTTCTCTACTCCATGGATGGTAGCATCAACTTCAGTTGGGTGGCTAGACTTGTATATTTGGGTATCATCAGCATACAATTGTTGCGACACTGGGTGATGATCTATGACACTTGAGAGCGGCTGAGTGTACAGAATGAAGAGAACAGGTCCCTGTGGAACACCACAACATACGTCAACTGGGCTGGAGTGTATTCCATTTGCAGATATAATTTGTGTCCTGTTGACTAAGTAGGACCTGAACCACTGTAAGGCTACATTCTGAATGCGAAATACATAATGGAGACAGTGAAGTAATATAGCATGGTCTATTGTGTCAAATGCTGCTGATAAATCCAGGAGAGTGAGGCCTGTAATCTTTCCACTATCCAAAGCGGAGAGAATGTCACTAAATACTTTCAGAAGAGTAGTTTCCGTACTGTGGAAAGGGCGATATGCAGACTGTACATTGCTAAAAAGACTGTTTGAATTCAAATGAGATACAAGTTGAGTTAGAACAACCTTTTCTAAGATTTTTTATATGAAAGGGAGATTAGAAACTGGGCGGTAGTTCTTTAAATCGTTATGGTCCAGTGTTGGTTTCTTCAGCAGTGACTTTACGATGGCAGTTTTGAAAAATGATGGGAATTCCCCTGATGAGAGAGAGATATTAATAACATCAGTTAGTGAAGGCAATATTGGTTTTAAGCACTCAAGCAGTAGTGATGTCTGAATTGGATCAAGTTCACAAGACTTTGGTGCACTTTTCATCACGATTGTCCGTACTAAATCTATAGAAACAGGTTCAAATGCTCCTGACGGTTGTCGCTGAAATTCTGCATCATACCTGTATGGTGACGAATCAGTTGAAATTGTGCTGTCAAGCGAATCTCTAATGGTTTGAACTTTGTCATTGAAGAAATTTGCAAATTGGTCTGGTAGGTCAAGTGGAGAGAAGGTCGTTGGAAGTGGTGTACATTTGTTCCTTGACATGAGTTAGTTACTACTACTACTACAACAACAACTACTACTACTACTACTAATAATAATAATACTAATAATAAACAACCCATTAAATCCATCTTATACTAACTAATCATTGGATGCATCTCAGTTTAGAGTTCTTTTTCTTATTCCCTTATCAGTAGACTAATTATCTAAATGAAAAATAATTAGTGATACCTACATATGGTATTAAGGCAATAACACACAAGCATAGCAATCCATCAATTATAACAGGACCAGGTGTGCTAACAATATTGCATGTCCAGACAGACAGACTGACAGAATATGATATATCTCTGCCTCAACAAAATTTTTTTGACATACCTTTCTTAATGGAAGTAGATGACACTCTATCCATTGAAGCATCCTCTCCTTTTTCAGATACTTTGGACTCTTTTCCTTCCTCAATGCCTTCCATGACAGTCTGTTCCTGATAAAAATGGGTAAATAAAATATAAGCATTCAGCTCATAAATTATGATAATTAATAAGACAAATTTAATCAGGTTACCGTAAGGTACTTTTATCCAACACACTTTAAATAGCTATAATTTCAATTTCCAGTCAATGTGCATTTCTGGACAATTGTAATCAATAAACAAGAATAAAAATGGCTTTCAAGTGGTAATAATGCTTAACACACTGCTATAAGCATTAACATGTGGATAAATGGAATACAACATTCAAAATTAAGTACAACACTATACAATGCTGTAAGCTTTTACATGCAGCTAAATGTAATAAAGCGTTCTCATTCAAGTACACCATTATGCAATTCATGTGTAGAAACTGGTGTGTGAACACTGCTAATAATATCTATGAAAGTTAATTATATGCTTTCTACGTCACTTAAAAATGTAAAGATAGTCCTTCTCACTTCATAAACATTATGCAAATTTGTGACCTTATCAACCAGCTGCCGCCATCTTATCTGTTAAACTACCCCGATCAGCGAGATGTCATAAAACCTATTTAATAAAGGAATGTCCATGTTATGCAGAATAATACAACAAAAGAAGCTTCACCACTCGGAGGTTAATTGGGAAAGTTAATTAGAGACTACAAGACACAGGAGATTCCAGTCAGACACTGACTGGCAAGTGAGATACTGGTCTTTGCAGCTCAAGTTACTGGAAGAGGACAGCTATGTGATAATCTCCACAAATAGTCAAGCCATTAACACAGTTTTAGTGTGGTCAATAGAGCTGACCGATAGCCCTCATCATATTATACATTTAGCACCAAGCTGTTTAAATTTGTTCTTTTCTGTTTCAACAGCTGCAAATTAGCATGATATGTATAGGATGATTTCAGACAAATTTGGTCAAATTATGTTGAGTCACTTGTGATAAGTCGTTCCAAATTTTTTTTCTTGGTTTTGATAACAATATACCGTTACAAAAAAGAATAACAATATACAGTTACAAATAAGAATAACAATATACAGTTACAAATAAGAATAACAATATACAATTACAAATAAGAATAACAATATACAGTTACAAATAAGAATAACAATATACAGTTACAAATAAGAATAACAATATACAGTTACAAATAAGAATAACAATATACAGTTACAAATAAGAATAACAATATACAGTTACAAATAAGAATAACAATATACAGTTACAAATAAGAATAACAATATACAGTTAAAAATAAAAATAACAATATACAGTTACAAATAAGAATCATCTGACCAACTTTATGGTGATATAGTTTCTTTCAAAATTTGGTTAAATTGTGTTGACATGATTTGGATAAGGAACGGTTTTATGGTGTACCTATTTTTATTAAATTTGAAAGTGGAATGTCATCATGAAAGACTTCAATGCTAGGATGCTTTCTTCCTTGTTTGGTCTGAAAACTGTTTGTCAGTTTGTGAGAATCTAATATATATCAATTTGTCATCAATGCAAGGAAAACTGACCTAATAGCCAAGGAAGATCACATGGCCTTATTGCCAGGAGAGGTGTGTCTGCTTTATTGCCAGGGATGAACAGAACGTTGTTTGATGATACATACGAGAGTCATTTTTAATCAGTGCAAGGGAAATTGCATTTGACAGATATTGTATCATACATCAAATATATGTAATACAGTAACATAATAATCTTTATATTATTTTGTCTACAGAGTAATGTTTATTTCTCAGCATTATGACACAAAATATAAATTTCTTTTCTAATACATCATCATGGTGGCAAAATACAAAACAAAAAATTGCATTTTTTCTGATATTAACACTCTTCTGATTAGTTCCATCCATTCAGTGCCAGAGACTTGGGTAAAATGTAGAATTCATTTGTGATATGTAATATGTAAATCTAAGTGACATTAAATAACATGGTGCTGATTTTTTAGCCATTAGAGAGCATAATACTGTCCATTTTTAAGTCTTAAATTCAGTCTCCTATATTTTTCCAGATGTATAACAGTCTTCTAATTAGTTCCACCCATTCAGTGCCAGAGACTTGGGTAAAATTTGGAATTCATTTATGATAGAAAGCAAAATGTCACAACCTAACTGACATTAAATAACATAGAGAGCATAATACTCTAGATTGTTAAGTGTTAAATTCAGTCTCCTATAAAACGTCATATACATCTTAATTAACTAGCACTCACCTGATCTTCGAACCAGAAATCCAAAACTTTGCAGGACTCTATTATGTGGTCATGAAACTCACAGCATACTTCTTCTTCTTTTTTGAGTCTGGATAAAGGAATCAGGCTGTTGATACTGACACCACTGTATTTAGGACACTGTATAAAGTACTCAAACTTCAGACCCTCACCCAGGTAACCAATAATCTTTTTGAGGTTTGTGGTTATGAACTTTCTCACCTCAATGCACAGCTTTGAAGATGGAGTCTTGTCCTTGATTCCCATTCTTGTAACTCTCAGAAAGATAACATGCTCTCTAAAATGTAGGTACAGTTTGTGATTTTCTTTCAGCTGAAAAACGCAGCAGCCACAAAAGATCAGATTCTCTTCTATACGCTCTTTCTTCTTTTTGGCAACTGGCCAGTGAGCAATACAGGCAGCGACAAGTCTGTGAAATATTGCACTGGGTAGGAAGTTATCTATGAAGACATAGCACAGTACTGGTGAACTCTCCATTTCACTATTTGGTTTTGGGCTGATGATTTCCTCTGGCGTTTTCTGCTGAAGCATGCATGGAGCAAGAAAGTAATGCTCCTCCTGTTAAATAAATGGATTCATTTTTAATTGGGATATAAGGCAGAGATTACATTTTTTAGCCTGAAATAATTTTTTTTTATAGCCTGAAATAATATACAAAACACCAGTGTGAAAAAAATACTTTAACAATCTATAGATACCATCATGGATAATTGAGTTCATTTTCTTTTAAAATGTGTGATCAAAAAAATAATACAAGTACCAAAGCTTGTTTAAGATAACTACTACCAACATCTCAAAAAGGTATCCATTAATCAATCATAAACTTGTCTTGCATGGTGGATAAACCGTTGCACATTCTTACATTTTTCAGAAAAAAAGAAAGCAACCAAATTAATGTTTCATATGAAGTAAATTTCATAATTTGATGCTATTAATAAATTTATTCAAAAGAACAAAATGATTTAATTAAGCATCATATATCATACTCAGATGTCTTCTGGTTAGAGCACCAGTCCCAGACACAGGAGGAAGCTGTTTTTTTATTGTATCCTTGTCGGTTATCTTTTTTTTGAAGAGCATTCACACCAAAACCAGCGGCGCCAGAAAGAGCACCGGTTTCAATTGCTGTTCCAATCGCGGCGAGAAGAGGAAGAAAACCACCAGATTTGATCATATTGGAAATTGCGGAGGTCGAAAACTCCAACTTTACTCCTTCACCTGCCTTTTAAGCATTATTACAATTTTTAAGCTGAGTTTTCGTCAGGGATAGTTTATTTGGTCCTTAGTTAGCTATCTCTTCATGCTTCAAAGTTATCTTTGCTTCACATGTAGCAGAGGTTTTCGATTGTAATTTCTTTATCTGACCACGTGTCAAGGTGACATTAACATGACTGTACGACATTTTTATTTAAGTAACAGATCATCTAATTGCGTTATGTTTTTGATTCTACGGTATGTTTTCTATTGGTGCATCAACTACTCTCATTCTTCCACCACCACCTTCGAGTATCATCGACTTGTCACTAAGAATAACAGGGACTGCTCTATATGACCCACGTACAGGTGGATCTACCCCAGGCGCAGAGGTAATAGGGAGTTCTCCTATGCGAGCTTGAAACTTTACGTCTATGACGGAGTGCTTAGATAAATCAAGATGCAAATTTTGGAAATCCAACTGTGATATCTGTAGTCCGGTATCAATATTTTGATCGCGTCCCATATAGGACCACAAACGATGATACACGCGACCTATTTGATTATTAGGATAATTGATACGAAGATTTTCGGCGGGCTTCTGCTTATTGCTTATTCGCAACGATACCTCGCTGACAGCTAGTTTATCAAATATCATATGACTACACTGCTGTTTATTATCTCCTTCTACTCTGTTTTTATTATGCAGCGCGATTTCTTTGTACTGGCGCATCCAAATCAAAAGCCTCATCTGAAATCGACTGGAACATTTATTATGTAGCTGCTGATCTAAATAATAATCTTCTAAGACCAGAACCAGCAACCAAATTAGCAATAATATTTCTTTGGGAATCATCATCCTGATTTATCATCGAGGATTGCACCAATGAAGCCAATTTTTTATCTACTATATCATTTACTACTTTAATTACCTGAGGTAGAATCAATTCAGTAGATGGTAGTTTTACCGGTTCTAGTTTCCGTTTTCTTCGAAATAATGACATAAGCTTATCCTTGGCAGCATTAAATGTACTACCAGCGAGATCAGCAACTGCACTAATACCTTTATCACGAATAACACCAATAGCCTTTGCCGCTAATTCCTTACTGATGGGTATAATTTTCAGACCAATCCTAGTGAACAACCCCGAGATGATACTACCCAATCCATCTCCGTAATATACTTTGTATACAGGTAATCTCGAGTGCATGACATCCCTTATTGTAAACTCATAAAGCATTTGGTATTGTTTACTTTAAAACATGTATTCTGAATTAGTGTTTGAGGACACATTTTGACATGGTATGTATTTTCATTCCTTTTATTGTAACGATGGTAACACTGGTACATATGGTATACAAATGACAGGTGTTCACTATGTAAATTTCTTTCGTGGGAGAGGCGCTATAGCATATGGAGTTTGTGATCATTTTTGGGATTGAAATTAGTTGTGGGCTATTTTGTTGCTGTGGGTTTTATTTTGTTGTGGTTTATTTTTTATTTTTATGTTGATGTAGAGGTAGAATTTATGTGAATAGTCTTTAAACTTAACATTCTATTTAGTGAAGAAGCGAATTCTTTCTAGTAAAGTAAATATTTTGTCACAACAATAATTCACAGGATATACAACAGAACAGAACATGTAGGACTTGTCTTGTTTAGAAAAACTGAAAGTCAAAGATATAATGTAATATTCAAAAGTTCTCTGCAAAAAATTGAAAGAGATTATGAAATCGGGATGTAGGCGTGAAACGAACTAAAAATTCGGAATGAAAGGTACAAGGTAACTTACATGAAAGCAAACTACAATTCAGCTTTTATGGTATTAGCATAATTTTGATGCATTTGTTCTGAACTCCATAATTGTATTTTGGAGATATCATTTAAGTTAAGTGCAATGGTGTCCATGATTTGACTCCAAGAGATTATGTTATTCGGTGCGTAATCAACCATATAGAATACTCAACAACCTGGTCTCTTAAGTAAACACAACCATCCCGCGAATTATGAAAAAAATATGCTTACGCAAAATATTGACAAAATCAATCATAGTATTTTATAACAGCTCAACAATTGTAGGGTCACAGAAAGCTATTTTTGTTACACACCTATGTCTTAGGACAAGGATCTTTTCGTGTCCCAAGATTTAGAACCATTACAGTAGTCAACAAAAAGACCTAAAACCTGTCAAGTTTAGACCATACTAACAAAAAACTTCTGGCATTTCTACTATAGTTCTTGAGACAGACATCACCTCGAGCAGTACGAGTTGTGAAGATGAAGAGCACTTGTCTTTCATGCAAGTGAACGACCAGGGATTGAATATAATTTGGAAAAATTATACCAAGAGTCTAGTAAGGTATCATTTGTGTTTTTCTGTAATAAAATTATAAATGCCGGTGTGAGGGTTGTGTATTTTGCATTGTATTTGTGTCTGTTATATTCTGTATTGCATTTGTCTTGTATTCTAAGTATGTGCTTTGTATCGTTTTAGGATTATTTCGTACCATTACATCTCACAATAAATCCCACAATCGACAAGCGAGTGTTATAACTTCAACCCTAAATGAGACAGAGCTCACACTTACAACCAAATGAATTTAACGCTGAAGGCAAGCTTACTAAAACAAATCATGCTGTACATAAACTTGCATTGGTTTCTTTTACTTCTTCACTAATAATCATATGACTGAAAATTTATTAAAGCTATGTTAAAAATCCAAACCACAAACATCACACACACTATCATGTATGCATTTCAACTGGTCATGAATAGCTGTAGATAGGAACTTTATTAATGATCTGCTATCATCAACACAAAGGCTAGATCTAAAAAAGGATATAGTGACGAAAATCTAATACAACAGCCATGGCAATTATATTGCATTCTAACTAAATCATGCTGTACATAAACTTACCTTGGTTTCTTTTCCTTCCTCGCTAAATATCCTTGGCTTGGCAATAATATGGAGTTGCTCCATCAGACGTAAAATGTGATCCTTGTGGTAATGGAATTCTGGGTTGTTCTCTTCACTCCAGATGACATCTAGAAAGTAACAGTTTGCATAATCAAAACAAATGAAATTTCTGTTACTTTTCATAACAGGTTTTAGTCCAATATAAAAAAGAATTGTTGCCTTGACCTTACAAATAAGGACTTCACTTATGGCATCTGGTAATGCATCTTTAATGCACTAAAATATAAAGGATTATCCATTAAAACCAGTGGTGAAAGACCTGCTTGATACGTACAAAAATTCATGTAAATGATAATTAACTTATCAACCTGAGTAATTCATTTCATTAGAACTAGAATTTATCTTGAAGTCTACATATATCTGAAATTCTTTCATTAATTAGATCATCATTATTATTATTATTATTATTATCAAGTGGAGTGCAACTAAGAATACCTGCTATATCCTTCATGTTTGCCATGATATGATGGTAGAACCTCTTTACGTTTACATCTTACCCAGCTGTGTTTGCAGTGAGAATTTATTTGCTGACTGCTATAAGAAAAGTCAAATGTGTTGTGACATACACGAGGAATCAATTATTAATCTATAATATATATTTGTAAATCAATTTAAGGCTCGTGGCATGTGGAATGATAATTTATCTTCATATCAGTTCAATGAAATAATCAGTTTGACATCAGTGGTCCAAAATAAAATAAAAAAACAAAGACAAAATGAACAAAACGGCAAAAATCATTTGCTATGTGGCAAAATATGAATGATTGCATAGGCATCACCAGAACAGTGACTTGGAGACATGGACTATAACTGAAGAAATGCACCAACATTTCCTTACACACTGATACAGGATTGTTAAAAGCAGACCATGATTCCTATTTTAAAGCAAACAATTACAAACCTATCAGTTCATGGGTGAGCTTTCCTGTCTCTATGAATTCATAAAATCTGCTAGTGATGGCAGGATATTTCTTGATAAAAGTCTCGGCTGTGATGAGGGGCTTTAAAGCATCAATCATCCATTGTGGTTCCAGAACAATGTTCTCCCTCAATCCTTCCACACTGAAAACATTGTAAAATTATATGTTCATCAAACACTTAATAAAAATGATTTCTCTTGTTCCATATAAGACACCAACTAGTGATATATACTTTTATTGCAAAGGCCTTTCAAAAAATTACAGGGCTGATTTCCTTTGATTAATGTTATACATACATCTACTTTTGTATCATGCATACAAGTTGCTTGAATCAATTTACATGCGAATACATCCAATAGTTTTCTAACTGTGCTTAATTCAGAGATGCTAACCTTTTGTTGGCAGCAGCCTCTACACAGTTCTACAAATTTTATACAAGTCAATGTTAAAGATGATGCAATCAAAATCGCGAGTCTCAAAATGGCAGGCAAGTATTCCACAGAATCTTTGTTTTTAAGAATTCCACAGAATCTTTGCTTTCCATATAAGAATCAAATGAATGACAGAAATAATTTATAATAAGAAATTTGTGTCAGAAAATCCCTCAAAACAGAAAATGAATGGAACCAAATTCAAGTTTTTGTCTGCAAGGTTCTGATATATAAAAGGTTTTTGCAGATGTAAATACAATATCTTTTTGAAATCATCTATGGACTGTGTGAGAGAGACAGAGAGAATGTAACTATTAATAAACATCTATATACGAGTGTGCAAGGTTGTGAAAACTAAGAACAATGTTCTTTTGTGGTTCTTTTAAAATTAGTGAAATATTCATTGAGTTAAACAATGAATCTGCAAAAAAGAAGTGAATATTGATGTTTATTTAATCCATTTTAACAATAATGACTTTGGAGTGCCTGCAGACAACGTGTAAAAAGTTTTATAACAACGGTGTTAAGCAAGACCACATCACAAAAACAGATAAAATACCACCAATCTTCAGTTAATTCTTTGAAGCCATGAACATTTATAAGAGAATTTCCTATAATAAAAAAAACTTGAAACTGCAAGTCCATTAGAATTATGACTGCTAATCCACCATATTCACATAATCCGTAAACTTCATAATGATCTTATTTCAAATTCTTACCAGATTTTTGTTAATGTCCAAACCATCTTAAAAATTTTGCCAACATTGCACAACATAACAGCTAGATATCTTCTCAATGCACATGAGCTTGCACACTGAGACATAGTCCTCTCTCTCTCTCTTGTTCATTAATAACAACAAAA
This sequence comes from Unio pictorum, assembly GCA_030141615.1. Lineage (NCBI taxonomy): Eukaryota > Metazoa > Mollusca > Bivalvia > Unionida > Unionidae > Unio > Unio pictorum. The sequence continues at coordinate 3,447,918 of JARLTB010000257.1, read as the reverse complement.
GTCCATTTGAGCATTTTTATCTTTACTGTAATGAGAATCTTGAGTTGGGAGCTGAATGAAACAGAAAATATGTTCACTTTGCACACTTATTTTTCCTACATGGTCAGTACCTCCAAATGATAATTATTTATTTTACATATAATTTTCATCCACTGATTTAATGATGTTTCTGAATGGTTTTGAAATGCACATGTCAACTGTACCCCAATCTCATTACATTCTTAAGAATAAGAACTATTAGTTTAACTTGAATGAAGTCTTTTCTTAAAACAAAACAAGAAGAACCTTTCAAAAAAATTTTTAATAAATAAAGATATATACAGATATTAAATGCCCTTTCTTAATGCATATATATATAGAGAGAGAGAGAGAGAGAGAGAGAGAGAGAGAGAGAGAGAGAGAGAGAGAGAGAGAGAGAGAGAGAGAGAGAGAGAGAGAGAGAGAGAGATATTTACAGAAATACACCTCACAAATACCCCCTCTCTGGGAAGGCCATCCTGTACCCAATAGAAGGGGTTTACTGTATGAGCGGGTGACAATAATAACTTGCAGAACTAATCTAGAAGCATCATTTGAGCATCTAGGCATAACAAGTTTAATTTTGTTAAAATTAATGATTATTAAAACATTGTGGATTCTAATTCATATTTCATCCAAGTTGTGTTAAAATATCTCCATTTTCCTCATCTCATGGTACAGGTTTCATTAAAAAAAACACAACATTTGTACAGGATACTCTCTCTGTATAAATCAATGTATAATAAACTTTGATTAATTTGCTTTAAAAACAAATGGGATAATGTAAATATACAATTTATTTCATCTTTTGTACACTTGAGAGAGGATTAATATACATTGCCACACTTGCTTTACCTGAAATAGAGGATTGTGCCAATGTCATGATGAAATTTAAGGAACAGCTCCAATTCATTTCTGTCCTCAATCTTAACAGATCCAGACATATTTATCTCTTCAATGAGACTCAGTTGTACAATCTGAAAGAAAGAAATGTACAAAGCTATTATAATCTAAACTTTAAGGAGTGGGGTGGAACATATGAAAAGCACATTCAAGTTTGGAAAGCGCTAACTAATATGACAACAGTCTTAACACATGAAAAGCACATTCAAGTTTGGGAAGCCCTAATTAATATGACAACAGTCTTAACAACAGTCTGAACATATGAAAAGCACATTCTAGTTTGGAAAGCCCCAATTAAATGACAACAGTCTTAACATATGAAAAGCACATTAAAGTTTGGAAAACCCTAATTAATATGACAACAATCTTAACATATGAAAAGCACATTCAACCTTGGCAAGTCCTAATTAATAGTCTTCATTCATAACAGTCTCATAGTAAATATCGAATAAAGAGTTGAAAAATTAAACATTTTCAAAGAGTCACTTTTCACCTTCAAGAATGAATATCAAATATAATGCTAATGAAACTAGGAGTTGCCTTTTTAGTGCCCATAGGCATTTTTTACTTTAAAAATCATCATTTTGCGCAATGGATGAAATATCTCTGATCAATAAATGTGGATGGATGCACTCAGTTTATGAAACAAATTTAGATTTGGGAATATTTGATTGATGGAAAATCTAATAGGAACATAAAAGGTTCTGCTCAGAATGACTGTAGTTCAAGTCAATTAACATTAACCAGAGGTGTGTTTATTGAGACATGTTGGTCAATAATCACCCTGATTTGTTCTATATGGATTACTAGTTAACACAAGGTGGGTGATACTAAGGCTTGCTTTTTTGTCCTGACAGCAAGTCCTTGATGAAATACTGACTATGACTCCAGGTGATTGCCTCATCCTGACCAGATGTTTTTGTCTGAAGAAAGGAGATGGGTTTGGTTCATTATGGTGTTTATGACTAAAGTCAGAAACTGGCTACAATATAACCAATCAGGTGGTGGACATATGAATCCTAAAACTATTTATGTGTTCTCCTGTTCACTAGAAGCTGGAAAAATATATACTCCAAAGCTTTCAGAGATTCCTGAACAGAAGTGTCAAAACAAAAAAGCAAAGGCCACAACTTTGGTGATAAGATCTATTACGAATGATACAATTTTTACCATCCTGTGGAACTCAAACCCCCAATAGATTGTATATGAATGAAGTCATGAGATGGGAAGACATCATACTTGTCTAGAATGGGAATCTCCTGTTCACTAGAATATGAATGAAGTCATGAGATGGGATACTTGTCTAAATTGGGAATCAGTCACCACTGATCACCATAGGCACAGGTCTTCAGAGTTTATCAACAAGTCATCAAAATACTGTAGGAATGAGATCTCGTGTGAGATATTAATTACCGACATTATCCAAGCAAAGACTTTACCGGCAGAGGCAAGACCATAAAGGCACCCATCGACCTGGCGATTGTTTGTTTGATTAGGATTTTTAACGTAGCTTTAACAATTTTTCAGTCATATCGCTACGATGTCTGCAGTGAGGCAATTTATAGTGATGCCTAGCACTGGGGGCATCAGGTCGCAGACATGTAGCATGATGTCCCACCCAGTCACATTATCCTGACACCTGGCTGACCAGTCCACTAGGTCACCGGAGCGGTCTCAACCTGGTGAAGACACTATAAGAAAGTGTACAGCCTGAATATCAATTGAGACTGTCCAGTCATAAGGCATCTTGGCATTCCTGACCAAGCTTTAAGTGCTCTTCCTTAACATATTTGTTTAAAAGGGAACAATTAACAGAAACACCACTTGTGTAACAAGGTAAAAAACCCTTTTAAAATTAGCAAGGAATGTTTGGAGAATGATACAGTTATTACAAGAAAGACATGATTGTACAAAATAAATTTTAAGAACAATGGAACATTTTGTTTTGTGACTTCACAAAAATGTACTTTTGCAAGAGTAAAGAGAAGAAATTGATTATGACAAATAAATTAAATTTATTATGTTCGCAATGACAAATAGATTAAACTGGAATCACGTTTTTAGAGAAATTTATTATGTTCTCTATGACAAATAAATTAAACTGGGATCATGTTTTCAGAGAAATTTATTATGTTCGCTATGACAAATTAAACTGGGGTCATGTTTTTAGAGGAGGAGCTAATCAGATTTGACTGGGACATTAGTATATTGGAACTGAAAAGAAATGAAATATTAACATATAATGTATTACGGCTATAAACTAACATTTATGTACAAAAACAATTTTTCAATATTCAGTTGCAGCGACCTTGACTTTTGACCTTTTGACTCTGAACTCAGACTTACCCCAAATGCATGTCATTCACAAAGTTTGGTAAATGTAGATCATTTTAAATTGAAATCATAGTACAGAAATGAAATAGGCAACCGATTTGTGTATGGGTTTATGTTTAAAATCATTGCACACTTCTATGCACACATTTTGTGTGTGGGTAAAATCATTACACATTTATATGCACACATTTTGCATATGTGTAAATTTTTCATAAGATTGTCTGTTAACCACCTTGGTACCAGAAGCTTTTAGTGTCATGATAGCTTGTTCTATGGGAAGCCATCAGGCAGGTCTTTCCTCCCCCCAATGAGGCTGCTGTTTTGAAAGTTCAAAAATTCTTCTTTTCAAAACTTCCAGCATGGGGTCAGGGTGGGTGTTATCGATGGCAATATCATCCCTCAGGTGATGTATGGTTGGCTTATCTTTCAACATGTACCGGAGATTTTTAAAGTACTCGTCAATGAATTCTTTTCGAGATTTCTGTAAATAAAAAAAGTGTGTAAAATCATAGCACACTTCTATGCATACATTTTGTGTATGGGTGTGTGGGTAAAATCATTACACACTTATATGCACACATTTTGCATATGTGTAAATTTGTCATAAGATTGTCTGTTAACCGCACCTTGGTACCAGAAGCTTTCAGCGTCCTGATAGCTTGTTCTAAGGGAAGCCATCGGGCAGGTCTTTGCTCCCCCCAATGAGGCTGCCCAGATGAAAGTTCGAAAATTATTTTTTTCAACTCTTCCAACTTGGGGTCAGGCTGTGTGTTATCAATGGCAATATCATCCATCAGGTGACATATGGTTGGCTTATCTTTCAACCTGTACCGGAGCTCAATAAAGTACTTGTCAATGTGTTCTTTTCGAGATTTCTGTAAATAAAAAAATGAATGCAGAGGTTTCACATAAAGTCTTAGAGAGTTTATTTCAAAGCACGACAGTCTATTAGAACAAAAACAAGGTCTAATACAAGATTCTTTTTTGGTATGCCAAGTTTCTGGAAGCAATGTTGAGTATCATTTTCTGGAGATATCCGCTGAAATGATCTTTAGAACAAGTTTGGATGATCTTGTGTAGGTGGTTAGCTTTAAGTTAATCTTCACAACTGCAATGCCAAACTTAGGGATTTCTTAGACTGTGTTTCTTCTTTCACAAACAAGTCAATTATACTTCACACCCTGATAATGATAGATTCCCGATGTTTAAATCGGCTAATTAACTGAAAAATTATCCGTCTTTGTTTACGAGATCTAATGAGCAACAAGCCAAATAAAACAATAACATTTTAAACAAATTTATTTTGATTACTTCTGCCGGTCTGATTTTTCTATTTTACACCAAATATAAAGTATAAGACAGAAGTAATGAGAAAACATCAATCTTTACTTAAACAAAAATCTTCTTTGGATACAATGGAATGATCAAGACTTGTAACTTTGTGAGTCGGCAATTATGAAGCTATTTGGTCTGAATTTACAACAAATCTCATTATGCAATACTTATCCATAGCAATTATATCAAACAAATCTAATTATGCAATACTTAATCCATAGCAACTGTATGAAACAAATCTAATTATGCAATATTTATTCATAGCAATTATATAAAACAAATCTATATATGCAATACTTATCCAAAACTAATATTGAAAACAAATCTAATAATGCAATACTTAATTCATAGCAATTGTATCAATCAAATCTAATTAAACGATATTTATCCATAGCAATTGTATAAAACACAGTGGGGCCTTGACTTACGAGTGTCCCATCTAACGAGTTTTTTGAGATACGAGTCGTCTCTCGGCCGATTTTTTGCTTTGAGTTGCGAGCTAAATTCGAGCTACGAGCCAGCTTCAGATACCCCACCGCTATCTGGCGCAGCGAACGTCACAGTAAACGCATCAACATCCGCCAAGCATCCCGTGTCTAACTTGCTTACTTTAAGCGGTCAGCTCGCAGTGGAAGCATTAGTGTTTTGCTCGCATTTGTGCTTGCGGTTATTTTGCAAAGAAGCAGATGATATGCATTGAATTAAAGAAAAAAATTATTGAAAAACCTGACCAAGGTGTGCGTGTAGTCGACTTGACGAAGCAGTACGAGCGTAGCACTTCCAAGATCTGCACCATACTGAAGCTGAAGGAGTCAATACGGGCTATCACGCTAGCCAAGGGCGTTAAAATAATTAATAAACAGCGGACGTCTTTCCGTTAAAATATGGAGAAGCTGCTGATGGTGGGTTGATGGAGAAGCAGCTCAACGGAGATACCGTGACGAAGGCTATAATCTGCGAGGAGGCACGAGCTATTTACGCTGATTTGCTGCAGGTTCTCTACCTTCCATCCAACATCACCCCTATCATGCAGCCCATGGACCAGCAGTTGATTTCTAATTTCAAGAAGCTCTTTACCAAGCACCTGTTCCGACGCGGATTTGAGGTGACGGAGAGCACAAACCGCAACCTTAGAGAGTTCTGGAAAGACCTCTATAACATCGTGATATGCTTTAGAATTATCAATATTGCGGTGTTTTTTGGAGGTCCGGAACGGATTAATTCCATTTCAATTCATTTTAATAGGGAAATTGGATTTGACATACGAATAATTTGAGTTACGAGGTCCGTCACGGAACGAATTAAACTCGTAAGTCAAGGTCCCACTATTATGCAATACTTATCCATAGCAATTATATAAAACAAATCTAATTATGCAATACTTATCAGTAGTCAGTAATTTAACAATAATTTACCGATAGATATTGTTTAGATGAATTTGTCAGTAATTTGACAATAGCTTACCGATAGATATTAATTGGCTGAATTTTTCAGTAATTTAACAATAACTTACTGATAGATATTGTTTAGCTGAATTTGTCAGTAACTTGACAATAACTTACCAATAGATATTGTTCAGCTGAATGTGTCAGTAATTTAACAGTAACTTACCCATTGATATTGTTTACCTGAATTTGTCAGTAATTTGACAATAGCTACCGATATATTTTGTTTAGCTGAATGTGTCAGTAATTTGACAATAACTTACCAATAGATATTGTTTAGCTGAATTTGTCAGTACGGAGGGTTGGCTGATGCTACATTAAATTTATCAAAACACAGAAGATGAACGTGCTCACCACTAATGAAAGGAATCTAATGGTGGGGTTTATCTTATGTAATGCTGCTATTTCTCAGGTCCACATTTTGTGCTGTAATGACAGAGACAAAAATGTATGTGCTTTGTTCCAATAATCAGTGGAGATAACAGGAGGAAAATGTAGTATGAGAATGATGCCAATTTACTGCCTTCATGACATCCTCTAAGAAAGAGTGATTAGACAGAACCAAGAGGTAGTAATGGCTCAAACCTAATGGGCTCAAAGTTTCAAAAGGAAATGGTCTTGATCATTAGGAGACTGGTATGGTCTATTGATCATGGTGAAAATCCACCATGAGCTATTGGCAGTTGAAATTTCTTTTTTCATTTAGATACCTTAAAGAGAGTGTCCTCATGAGACATAAAAGTTTATACGTTCGTAGGCAGCAATGATTAAACTGAGACTGGGGATTTCTGTTGTTAGTGGAGCTGTGGAAGGTAACTGAGTTTGACTAAATATCCAACTTAACAATGGCATCAAAAACATTGGATATTTTGTTTTATTTTTATGGTTAAAAGCCATTTTGCAGCACAAGATAGGCTATACATGGCGGCCAGTATTGATGGTGGAGGAAGAACCCGGAAAACCTCAGAAAGAACCACCGACCCACGATAATCTACTGGCAAGCTTTCTCACATACCCACATTGGCCGAATCAGAGACTCGAACCCACATCTCCAGCAGGTCTAAATGCTTACTAAAATCAATAACCAACTACTATGCCTTGAGAAAATTTAAGTGTGTATCAAAGGGCAGCTCTGTATCTTTTGATAGTAGATGCAAAGCAATTTGTTGTTATCAAATAGAAAAAGAAAGAAAACAAGAAGAGAAATTATAAAGCAACAGCAGATATAATCAACACGTTTCCTACTGCACTAATCACAGAAGATTCTTCACCTGGCATCAAAAAGACTGGTTGTAGAACATCTCCTGGCCTGAATGATACAACTGGCAACTCGGTCTGAAACAAATATTGTGTCAAAGAGAGATTGCTTGGAATGGGCCAGGCGAGAAAGTGTAGAATGTGTTTGCTGTTGTGGATGAGAGATTCCCATTGCTGCAATAAAAGATCCCTCCTGACAGAAATAGGTAGAGCAATCAACAGGTCTAGAAAATCACTGAATCATGAAAACTGGGGCCAAACGTGGGGCTGTGAGAATGATCAAGGCAGTGGAAGCTGTGACTTTTTGCAGAACTTGAGGAATCAGTCAAAAGGGTAGAAAGGTATAAATGAATAGCCAATCCCACTGGACACTGAATGCATCCACTGCCCATGCTCCTTTGTCCACTACAGCATAAAAGTAAGTATTTTTGTTCTGCCTGTTTACAGATAGATCAACTAGAGGTCTACCTCACAGCAAAAGGGACCAACAGAGTGGTGAAGAGATCATTTTGTGAGAATGACTCTGCCAGTTAAGGAAAACTGTCTACCAAATGTTCTCCTTGACCAGAATATGCCAAACTGATCATTATGAGTTCCAGACTTCCAGATAAAGAAAAGGGACACCTGTGCCTCCTTGACATTAAAAATAAGCTACAACACATCGACTCCTTACATAATGCACCCCTTGTGAAGCTAGGTATACAGTCTTAATTTCTAGGTTATGTGGAGAGACAATTTGGACTATACAGTCTTAATTTCTAGGTTATGTGGAGAGACAATTTGGACAGGGTACAAAGTGCCTGTAGAATTATGTCCAAACAGGAATCTGGTGCATCGAGGAACAGACAGGAGTGTGGTTCGGCTGCATTTACTGCAAATGGTGATGAAATAACGGTTCTAGGAAAATCAGTGTTGATGGAGAATATACAGCTTGCGAGAAGGAAAAACTCTGGAGGTCACACATGAAGACGTTATGATTGAACCAAGTCTGCAGTGGCAATCAAGGTTCCAGAAGTAATAAGTACAATCGATCTGATAAAGATGTTTTATCTGGCAGCATCTTTAAATGAGCTAGGATTTGATCTATCTGAGTTCCAGTTTGCGAAAATATTGATCCCCATGTAAACAAAGTCTTGTGATGGAGCGAATTACTATTTCTCGAGGTTAGGCAAAAGATCCCAACTTGATTACCACTGACCATCAATGGTACAGATCCTGATGATGGATCACTAATTGGAACACTATGGACTGACCAGTCATCAGAATACTGGACAATTGGTAATTGCAGCAACTGGAGAGGTGATAGAATTCCTTAATTGCCTCGTCAAAATACCATACCTCTTATTCAACATCTAATACAGATGAAGGGGAAAACTCATAAGAGTCTACCACAATGGAGATTGTATCATTGAGGACACTCTGAGCTGGAGAGTGGGTAGGTATCATCAAGTCCCTAGGGGGTGAAGAGGGCATATGAAAACATTGCAACACAGTGAGTAGGAGTTGAAGAGTTGAATCAGTTGGCAATAGACAATGAATATTTGTCAGTCATGGAAGAAGCGATGCCTCTAACCTTCCATATGGTTTCCACCTGGTGATGAATTAATGGTGGGGACAAGTCACAGTAATGAACCATGTTATGGCAGAAAGATCCAAACGACCAAAGAGGCACACATGACACTTGAGATGGACAGACCCACATCCCATAGGAATTCATTGGCATAATATGAATATGGAAGGAATACTACTCCTATCACATTGCCTGCTAAAAAAAAAAACTTTAATACAATCTTTACCGATTCAATCCCCTAGCATGCTGATAGAAAAAAAACCTTAATAAAATACAATCTTTACTGATCCGATCTCCTAGCCTGATAATAGAATTTTTAAAAAATTTAATACAACCTTTACTGATCCAGTCCCCTCGCCTGCTAATAGAAAAAAAATTAATTTAATACAATCTTTAAAATCAACTTTAATCATTAATTCCCAGCTAAGAATACCTCTGGAATCTTATCTACATGTGTGCCAACCACAATCACAGGAATGATGTCTTTAGGTGATTTTACACTGGAATGGATGGAATTCATCCAAATCTGGAACAGATCTGAAAAGAAAAGAAATTAATACTTTGTTTATAATTGTATCAGGTAAAAAAATAACAAGGATAACAAAAATACTTGTTTTAATTATTTATTCACTACTGATCTCTGTATTCTGCCATATAAATGTTGAATGTCACATTTATTATAACACATTAATTGATGTCAACCATAACTGTACTATATCACCAGAGTTTGCTTTGGGGGAGTTTTGCTATTGTAATAATCCCCTGTCTCTATCATCCGAGTTTGGTCTGGGGGAGTTTTATTGTTGTAATTATCCCCGGTCTCTTTCATCAGCGTTTAGTTTGGCGGAGTTTTGTTGTTGCAATTATCCCCCGTCTCTATCATCAGAGTTTAGTTTGGGGGAGTTTTGTTGCTGTAATTATCCCCCGTCTCTATCATCAGAGTTTAGTTTGGGAATGTATGGTTGTGGTAATTATCTCCTTGTCTCTATCATCCGAGTTTAGTTTGGGGGAGTTTTGTTATTGTAATTGTCCCCTCTCTCTATCATCAGAGTTTAATTTGGGAAAGTTTTGTTGTGGTAATAATCCTCTGTGGTTAATTTCATTCTTTTCTATTTATCCTGTCCGAGTTGTGAATATTTTTTTGATACCTGAAATCAACTCCCATTTAACTTTTTATTTGTTTCCAGCAGTATTACTATAACTTATATTGATCTATTTGAATGCGAGGGCGTCCTTATTCCATTTTAAAACTTGTACCAATATATATTTTCTCAGGTTGTTATAAGACAACAGCCATATATATCTTTTATGCACAAATATTTTTTCACAACACTTTCTGCTGTTAACTATGTTGCCATACACTTCAAATCTTTACTCTCTCCTGTCTAAAAATACTGTACTTACCGAAAACTTGGCGCGGTATGATCCCATCTGCATCAAAGTAACACTTGTCATCTTTTATGAGATCCTCGATTTGTTGACTGAGATCAATGACTAAGAGATAAATTGCTCGACTCGTGAGGAACATTTGATGAGTAGTATAGAAAGCACATTGACCTGCAAAGTCCCAAATGGACAATGCTGCATATTTGTCTACATCTTTCACTAGTTTGTCAACATTTTCATTGACCAAACGGATGATATTCTTCATTGTATCCATCTTCTTCTCACTGTTCTTTACATCACTCAGTGGAACAGCAACAGTGTCGGTCTCTTTGTCTAAATGCTCCACATTATGAATCTCATCCCCACTGGTAATAGATAACTGAGTGGAGGATTGAACTTCTTGGTCTGACACTGAAGTGGTTGTAGGTACATTGGTTTTAGTGGCATCTATTTCAGAAGTAATCTCCCTCTGATAGATTACCTGACTGATACCCTCTTGCTCCTGGCTGATGTCTGATTTTTGATCTGGTACAGGTAACAGCTTAATCAGACGATTTAGTGTGTGCAATTGATCAGAATCTGAAAAGTAGAAAGCAAACTGCACCGACAGATGCCTTCTGGAAGGTAGACTATTAAACAATACAATACAATACAATACAATACAATACAATACAATCTATACAATGATTATAAACATTTATTATTATTATTATTATTAACAAGAACGTTATGCAGTGTAACTGGTGTATGGAATTCGCAAAAACAAACACAGAGAAAACAAAGTTTGGTGCAGGTTGTTCAAACTTTAATACTTAATCGGAGATGAAAATGGTGATGAGTGACTGGAGATCCTGTTTGAGACCTTGGGTTCTGTCAAACCTACTCTTTATAATGTTCCATACAAATGACATTCCAACATGTGATCCGTCACCAGCAATACGTTTCTGGAATGTTTCAGAGAGCCAGGTAAGGAGACCGGAACAAACCCCATATGGACCCAGAGTGCAAGTGGAGGATGAAAAATTACACCTGGATCCCTTTCTGGAATTGGATCCAGATTATCTTGAGAAACAAGAAATGTTAATTGATTGATGATTTGAAGTAGGATTTATACTTTTGTACCTCTGCATTTCATATGATAATGATATTTATGAAAGAAATTTGGTGTTAATCTCAATACAAGTGTGTGACATAGGACTAATAAATTTCTCAGTACACTAATCCTTCTGGCTACCAAGATAATTGTGTTAAATTCAAGCCCTGTCTAAGCTTTACTCGTATCTTATTGGGGCAATTGAGTAATTTGCCCTGAAAACATAAGCCTTATAATTCATTATTCTGACATTCTGAATCAAAACAGTTGCATTCACAAATTTACTCAAGCTATTCCTTCATCAAGTAGACTTGAGAGTTCTTTCTTGCTTATATATACAGTTCTATATCTTCTAGTATATCAGTTAGAGTCAATAGAAATAACAGAAATCGACCAAATATTGACAAATGTGAATCCAAAGGTCGCCTATGTGTGAAGACACATGTTACCTTATAAGATAAAACTTGTTTGAATCATATTTTTTACTATCAAATATGCGCAAGTTTTCAACCTCAGCTCTGTGTCCTTTCACATAACTCATAACTGACACATGTTTCATGCATGATCAGGTGCCAACTCCCTTGTACATGATTGGTACATATAATTGGTTAACTGTATATGGCCAATATCAATGAGATGATAACCTAATGTAGGAATCTCTATTTATAGAACTTGAGTCAGACAAATGAGATTCACTCCATCTGTTATTGGTCAACTAAGCAAGAGGAAATGCTAGTTGACATAGCTGTTACAAACGTTTGACACATTTTACGTTTAAAATCAAGACAACTTTGCATTTATGTTGAGTGCACTTAAACTAAACTTAATGATAGAACAAAAACATACATTTTACTTGATACTTTTTAATATTTAATTGGTATTTATTTCTGAAAGTACTGCCTCCACTAGACACAAGACTTTCATTGATCAAAATTTCGTTGAATATCATTATTTATGGTGTACTAGGAATACTGCTTGGAAAGAAACTGTAACAGAAATATATTACTAGAAGTTGATAACTTCATAACGTTAATTAAAATTTCCAGGTCCAATCAACCATGTTCCACAAATGAGTCATACATTAGTCTTAGTTACCATTTTTTAAGAACAATTTTCTTAAAGATCAACAAATAGGGATCAATTTGCTGTCATTGTGTAGTAACAAAAATGTGATCCATGCCTGACTGACCCAGAATATATATTATATGAAAATCATTTAAGAGTCATAATAAATGTTTATTTTTTCCCTGGAGATAATACAAGCAAATTTACATCTCACTGGCGGAGTGGTCAAAATTTATCTCAAGTTGACCCCAATTATTTATCTCAAGTTTATAAATGCCATTTTAATACTGGAAAAATAATACACAACATTACCCATGCACTTTCGGACAGGCAAAATCATGACATTATATTTCTTTATAAATTTCATGGATAGTGATGGCTTACCTTCAACCTGCTGTATCCATTCCCCTTTATCCAGAGAGAGTCTATTCCTTCCGTGCTTCTCCTCTCAGACATAATAACCTGCTGACCAAGGAGGCGCTTTATCAAGGTTGTTTTTCCAACCCCAAATTGCCCTACCACCATCACCCTTATATTATAAACCTTCTCCATTCTAGCATCCAGAGCTTTTTTGTACAGCTGCATGGAATAACTGTCCATACTTCGGATCTCCACAGGAAGGTGTGGGTCTGCAATTAAGATATTTTGACATTTATAAAGAAAAGGAAAAAACAAATTTCTCACAATGTGTACAAGTAGCATGAAGAGCGAATCGGACAATCTCAATTGGGTTAGATTTCAAGCAAACAATGTTAGAACTCTGTTTGTCAAATTAAGGCCTTCTCAAAACGAAAAAAAGTAAAATACACCAGAACTAAGGCGTCCTACGTTAGAGGGCGAATCGGACAATCTCTGAGTTAGATTTCAAGCAAACAATGCTAGATGTCTGTTTGTCAAATTAAGGCTTTCTCCAAACCGGAAAAGAATATCAAAAACCAACCAAGGCTTGTTACAAAACCAAAACACATGCATATTTGTTGTTGTGGTTTTATTAGTTGTTATGAATTAAGTCATATGAGATAAGAATAATGGTAGGAGAATCGTTAACAACCAGACTAGGTTGAGAGCAATTAGAGGCAATCAAGAGATTTATCCCCGTTAGAGATTCTGTTAGACAAAAACTTCAACAGCGACAGGAAACTAAAGTCAATTTTGCAATAGGTGCTGAACAATTATTTAAGCCTGTTACTACGGCTATTCAGACGGTTTTATTGGGAGATATTAAAGATGAAGAACGAGGAAAAACGGCTATTCCTCCCGACCTTAAAAAATAGCAAAACGAGCCAAGCAAATAAAATATTTTATGAGATCTTCCAGCTGATATAACCGCTGCACAACCACCGCCTGCTGACGAGGGAATACTTAAAGACATTCGTACTGGATTTGCTGATGTGAAAAAAGAACTTGCGCCTTAAACCCAAACCAATAAAGGAAAATGTTGAACTAATAGCAAAATTTTAAAAAGGTGTTATTGAACAGCTCAAAGAAATATAAATTACCCACTTCAACACTAGCAAGTTTTTTACGAAAAGATACAATTCTAGAACCAAAATATGCTGCCATAAACGATGATAAATTTATTAAATGGGTACATCGTGTATATTACAACAAAATACAAGCCAAAAATGTTGATCAGAAATTCGCTAAATTTGCAAGTGAAATTGTAAGACTTGATAATTAATATAGCTCACAACTTCAACGACAACCGCCAACGTATTCACCGTCTGAGCAACCCAAAGATAATGATACTTTAGCAAGTTTGGGATTTGGACATGAAGAAGAATCTGATGATGTGCAAGGTGCAATTGGTGAAAAATCTGAAGCTGGATTTTCTCATTCTGAAACTCATGGTAGTGGTCTTGTTCCCTGTCTTAATAATATTCTCTCCAACATAGCACGATTAGAAATTCTCATGGGGGGTAAACGAGCTGGAAATAACTCACCGCAAATAATTAGAGATGCTGCTGATATCTGCCGATGACTATTTGAAGGTGGTATCATGGATATCAGTGTATATCCAGAATTTATCAATGAACTCGATGATTATCATAGTGACTGATTGTCCATGACGCCCGATTAGATAAATAATAAGTGATCAATCACTACAACTACAACAAACCAACCATGACCTATGTAGTAAATTCATGATTGCCCCATTATAAGATGTATTATGGAGATGGTTTCAGTGATGTTGTTCAAGGGATATTTGCAAGGATGGCTCCAAAAATAGCACCAATCACAAATCAATTATCCATATAAGCTTTTGATTTTGTTCGTGATATGTGCTGTTGGTGATGTTGCCGGTAAAGAATTTTCCGCACCCAAGGAAAAAATAATCAGGCTGATTCGATGACGGAAAAAAAACCACCACTGGGAAAACTACAATCTACATAGATTATGCCTGCAAGTGTATTAGTAAAAAAATAAACAAAGCGGCTAAACAAAAAATAGCAGAGCGAATAAATCAAGGATTTGATGCTCAGGGAAATATCACTGCAAAAATGATAGCAGGTAGTGGTTTGAAATCGCGATTTAGAGCGAGAAATATAAAATGTTCAAACCTTCAACCGACCCATCACTGGATATGGATGCCAGAGTGCTAAAATGATTCTTTAAATAATTATCAGTTTTATCCGTATAACGCAATACAACCAAACGAACGAGGGAGAATCGCACTTCAGGTTCATGATATGAGTAAATATTATCTACCCGCTGAAGCATTTATTAACTAGTAGGAGAACTTGTAACAGATGTAGCTAATACGCCATATGACGTAAATCTCAGAGTTGGTTTTGTCAATAATGGTATTATGGCACTATTTAGAATCGCTACATATTTGATTCAAAAGGATATTGCCACAATAGTGGGGTTAGCGAGATATTTAGATGATTATACAAGATCAGCCGGACCATCTATGGATGTTACTGATCACGCTGATAAATATATTAAATTATGGACACTACTACTGCATCTGATCCACAACCAGTTGATGTTGAACATGAAGCTAGACCAATTGCCCCCTTTGAGGTTATAAAAAATGATAATCATAGTTACACCTTAGGGTTTGCAACACGTATATCAATGTTGCGGGGAGCGCATATATTATTTTTCATGAGCGATTCCACTGCATCATATATTTGGATTTTGTAGAAATGTTAGAAAAGTTATCTTTGGAGCTAAACACACAGTTGTCCTCGTGCGAAAAGGTGATGATAATGATGTAATCTGGTGAGATGCTGCTGTTGCTGCTGGTAAAGTAAATATAACAAAACTTACATTATGGATGCCAACAATTCCATCGATCGTCACAAATAAAAAATTACTATCATTTATGAGTGTAGGTTGTAAATCATTGTTGTCATGGCTAACAGCATCAACAGCTAGTCTGCAGGGGAATTTCTGCACCTCGACACATATTTATTGCATTCCAGGGTGTTGTGAGATTCAATTATCAAACGTGCAGCCATATATTTGATCAATTCAGCGTCAACCAAATCTCGTTAAGAATAAACGGTCAACAGGAACCATCTGTGAATTATTTACTAAATTACGACCTAAATCAAATAGCGCATCGTTTGCTGACATTTATGGCACGTGATCATTATGTAGATACCGGTCTGCAAATATCACAATTAGATTTTAGAACCCTATATCAGATTTATTACTTTTCACTGGAACATCTTGATTTAACTAGACAATCCATCGTTGACGTATACTTCAACGCTTGTTTAACCGTTCCTCAGAGCAAATGCCGCCATTTTCAGTGACAAATCAATGCTACTCGAAGGTATTGGTGGCTGAATGAGTATAGTTGATGTGCCAATAGAAACATGTAGACATTTAGACAATTAGATCAATCTCGTATTAAATAAAATGACATATAGCCACATTAGTGTTACTCTGACTCCTGGTCATATTAAAAAGTTGCAATTGGATTCAGCTAATAAATGTGGAACTACATTATCGCTATAACACAATCAGATATCTGGTGGTCAGAATAAACTATCACTAACAGCTCATCAAATTCAATGATGCTAATAAAGATAAAAAAGGTGTTCAGGTTACTCTCTCTGCGGCCACAAAAAAAGATATGATAAAATCAGGTGGTATATTTCCACTTCTCGCTGCATTACCAGGGCTAATTGCCGCTGCCGCCACCGCTGTCGTGAAAGCGGCCACTCTCAGAGCTGTTGGTATCGCCGCTGGGATGGCACTATTGTCAAATTCTGATTTACTCGATGCTGCTTAAAAATATGCAAAGAAACTTCAGAGGTGTTTTTATGGGAGATCAATTACCACAACAACCAAACAGCACTGAAACCGGTATCATTAATCTCGACAACAGCACCGGACCTGGAACTCACTGGGTTGCATACGCGATTGATCCACATGGGATAGTTTATTTTGATTTATATGGGTTAGCACCACCTAAAGAATTTATTGCGTTATATACATCAATTAAAAATTCCAATCTGGTACTCCACACTACCAACACAAAAAATGACCGACCCACCAATATGCGGCCTATAATAAATGTACTTAGCGCTATATCATCATCGACTAAACCACCCCATAAAACCGTACATAAATACACTAGTAATCGCTTTTTAGAGAGATCTTATAATGTAATGATTGATATTTACAGGAGACCTCTCTCAAGCCTAAAAAAAAAACAACCGGGAAAATACCTGCAACAAGAGATGTACAAAAACTAATCGAAGATGAAATATCCGAGTTATTAAACCTCGCAAGTGTGGATCCAAACGAAACAGTCCTATTTCAAGACAAACAGGGAAATTGAAAACGAGTAACGTTTTTCTGAATGATATTCTAAATAAAATTAATGGAGTAACCGAAAATTCCCTAGTGGTGATTGATAAGATTAAACCAGGAGTTTTTTTCCAACTGTGATAGATAGTATCAACAACCGAATAAAAAAATCTGGTGACACAAAGACAGTAGTTCTAGTCATGAACACATAAAATAACCACACTTGGTAATCCAACATTGGACACTGATGCTGTGACAAAAAAATACGTAGATGTGTTAGATAATAAACTAACAATGATATATGGTGAGCATCAAACCACAGATGGTAAACTAACAACGCTGCAACACGAATATAAAACTACAGATGGCAATCTAACAATGCTGCAACAAATATAAAACCACAGATGGTGAACTAACAACACTGCAACACGAATATAAAACCACAGATGATAACCTAACAACGCTGCAACACGAATATAAAACCACAGATGGTGAACTAACAACGCTGCAACACGAATATGAAACCACAGATGGTGAACTAACAACACTGCAACACGAATATAAAACCAAACGATGGTGAACTAACAACGCTGCAACACAAATATAAAACCACAGATGGTAACCTAACAATGCTGCAACAAGAATATAAAACCACAGATGGTGAGAGGGCCCAGAGTGGCCGAGTGGTCTAAAGCGCTGTCCGTTATGGACCACTGCCATCTCACCTCTGTCTGTGTTTGTTCGAGTCTAAGATTCGGCAAATGTAGTTATGTGAGAAAGCTTGCCAGTAGCTTCTTGTGGGTCGGTGGTTCTTTTCGGGGTTTGTCCGGTTTCTTCCTCCACCATTAATACTGGCCGCCATGTATAGCCTATATTGTGCTGAAAAATGGCGCTAAACCATTAAAAACAAACAAAACAGATGATAAAATAACAATGCTGCAACAAGAATATAAAACATCAAATGATAAAATAACAATGCTGCGAGCTGAGTATGATGTTCATGTAGGTGCATTTGCAAAGCTCCATAGGAATTTTAGAAAATCTGATGAAACCATGGATAATTTCTTTGGTACTCAGATGACTGTCCCAATGAAGATCTCTGACATTAAAACAAATATCGATACAATTAAACAAACACAGGACAATATTGTTAGTGAATTTCCTGCTATCACGACTTGGCTTGATAAAATCAAGATACCACATAAACAAAATATCAATACAGTGTACTCGATACTTGATGGATCTTTCACCTGGACACCTCAAAATAACTCATTTGAAGTGTCTGCAGATGTTAAGGGTATCTATAGATTGACTCTGATTTCGCCGTTCAAGTTTAATACATCAACTAGTACTTCTACTGCTGTGAATATTGCAAGAGCAATTATACTTAAGTAAATAGTATATTGAATGTCCAACAATATCGATATGATCAAGTCAATTGCATTTTAAACTTTATTGAAGAAATATACAACGAAGATAAAAAAATACCGCAGGTGAATTACCAGTGTTGACATTATTGTGTATTCGGTTTCAAGTGTAATTGCTGGAATGGGTATATTATCAACGATACCAGCACTGGCACCTGTAGGTGTCACAATTTGTGTGTCATCGGCGACAACAATTACAGGAATTCTTAGCATCATCACAAAGAAAATATACACGTGCAGTCAGAATAAACTACACAAGTATATAATTAAGTTACATATTGCATAATTAAGTTACATATTGCATCTACGACGTATTCCCAATTGTCGTCATTGATATCATCTAGTCTCAATGACAACAGTATCAGATAACGAATTCGTTGTGATGATGAACATCTACAACACAGCAACATCAAAACTAGGGGTGAGTATTGCCAGGAAAAAACGTATTGCAATATATTGCAATATGGCATGTCTGTACTGCAATACGTATCAATACGTATTGGTTATTATTAGCATATATGACTTGAATGTTGATTTTGCATATTTTGTACTGAAATAATGAGCAATGTCCTTGCATTTAATAAAATATGAAGAAGAAAATGAAACCATCTTGTTTTTAATTCCACCAAAACACCCAGTAACTCTAATAATAACATCAGTTGTTCAGAAAACAAAATATATATCAACATGTGAAAACTTTTACAAGCAAGAAACAAAAATACTGGAAAAGAGTTATATAGTTATTTTGCCTGATTAGAAAATCTTCAAATCAAATGATCTAAGATTCATTTCTTGCAGTACAATCATGACAAGCGATAAACACAAGAAAAACTACACATATTCACAAATTATCACATTGTTAAATATCCTACTTTGATTTAAAAAATGAATGATATTATAAATTATAATAAATTAATAATATCAGTGATTCCAAACCTTCTTGGTTTGAACCTGAGAGACTAACTGCTTAACAGGCAGCAGAAATAAAATCACAGAAGAACCTAATTTGGCTGACAAGAAACATTATTTTTGTGACTATCAGAATTAAACTATTAATATAATTTGATCGCTGATGTAAACCCTTTGTTTTCATCTATAACTTGGCAACACTGTCAAAGTATACATTTCTCCAATAAAAGAAAGAACACAAAATAGTTAATGTGACTAGATAAAACAAAGTCTTTTACAACTGGACAAAACTGGAAGATGTCAGCTGATTTAGCTGTGTTTGAAACAAAGGATTAACAAATTAACATTTTCTAGAGAAACTTGTTTATGTGTCCTAGCCGTCTTAAGTGAATCCATCAAAGTCCAGAGTTCATTGTGTTTACAAAGGAGACATTAAGGTATAGTCATGTTCTTCTTCAGAAATAGTAGCATGTCAACATTCTCTGCACTGATTGCTGCCCTTTAGCTTGAAACAATATCTCCAGCAGTGCTAAAAACTCTTTCAGAAGGGACAGATGTTGCTGGTATGCAGAGCACCTCTCTTGCATAACTGGATAACACAGGAAACTGATGATGATGATCTCGCCACCATTGTAATGGGTTCTAGGCAAGAGGAATAGAGTCTTGATCCTTGTACCTCTCGATTTCTTCAGTTACTTTTTCAAGAACAGTCCTAGTATTTGTCTCCACTTTCACAACATATACATCTCCAAAAATGGAAGCAAGACCAGCGTTAGTTATCTTTGGAGAAAAAGAACCTGCATCTGTTATAGCAATGCAAGCGTCAGCAGATGTAGATAAGACAGAAACAGAGTCAACTTTAGCTAATGTGGATGAGTCAGAAGCGCCTTCATCTGTCTTTATTCTTTTCATTTGGTGAGACGTAGTGCCGATATCCTCAGCTAACAAGGCTGGTAATGCAGGAAGAGGTGGAACATAAGTAACTGAATCCTGTTGGCATACCTGTTAAACTTTCTTTGGCTGATTCTGTTCGTAAGAAGTGGATGCAGCCAGAACCAAGTGGTTGAAGACTTCAAATCGACTGTTGTTAGTCAGAAAAGGGAGGTTTTTGAACCTGGGGTCTAGAGCAGTTGCTATCTGGAGGAAATCCTTGTTTCCTTCATATCTGGTCGAAAGATCATTCACAATAGTTGCTTTCATGTATTTCACCAATGTTGAATCATGATCTGAGGGTGCCATACGTGTAGTCAACAGTTGATTTTGCAGTGGAAGAATAATGGATATGGTGGGTGATTCTTCTGTGCACAACACTGTTATGACTGTCCGTAGTGGTTTCAAACATGCCAATACTTCTTCAGCATTGCTAATATCAGTTTCTGACAAGGTACTTACATCTTTTTTCACACTGAGCACATCTTTGCTGGTTAGGGCAGCATATACAGCTGGTTGTAGTTCCAGAAACCTTTCAATCATGTCAGCTGCTTAGTTCCATCGGGTACTAACATCTTGAATTAGTTTGTGTTTTGGTAAATTTAGGAGCTCAATTTTGTCTCTGAGTATTTCTGCAGCAACTGCACTGCGGTGAAAAAAGCTGACAATTCTTCTGATCCTGCCAAGAAGTCTGCTAACATCATTGATTTTCAGGCCTTTCTGGGCAGCTAAATTTAAAGTATGTGCATAGCACCCAATATGTGGGTTACATCCTGCTTCTGATGCTGCGAAAGCCATGTTTGAAGCATTGTCAGTTACCAGTGGAGGATTGGATGGAATTCCCCATTCATTAACAGCTGACAACAGAACTGCAGCAATATTTGCACCTGTGTGACTCTCATGTAGAGCCCGTGTTTGTATCACATAACTCTGAAGTTTCCAATCAAGAGAAATAAAACATGCAGTTACTGTAACATCTGACTCTGTTGCTCTGGAAGTCCAACTGTCAGTTGTTAATGCAACTTTAGATGCTAAGCGCAAGCATGCTTTTACGTCTTCCTTGACTTGTAAATACATATCTGGGATAATTTTCTCAGAGAAGACCTGTCTAGATGGCACAACATATTGTGGATCAAGCACCGATGCCATGTTTAGAAATCCTTTGTTTGATACGACACTGTACGGCCGCAAATCGTGAATGATGAAACTAGCAATGGCACGAGTGATAGCTGTGGACCTTGGGGATGAAGATTTGTATTTATTCTGTGCACCTAGCATATCCACAATCTTTGGTTGTCGATCTGAAACAATACGTACACTTTTAATGGAACCTTCGGCTGTTGCGTTAGAGGTTGTGTCACTCTGTTGCACAGTACTGATGGATGGTGACGTCGTAAATGAGTCGAGAGGTTTGTCGTACTGCCTGCGTGCTTGATTTCAGTTTTGCACATATTACACACAGCGACAGTTCTGTCAACTGTATTAGTGCTAAACTCCCTTTTTAGTGAAAAATTATTCCAAACAGAACTCTTTGCTCTTGTGTTTTTCACTAGCTCATACAAAGAAGCCGCCATTTTGGTAACTACGTTAACCCTAATACAAGACATTGGTGTGCTCAAAGCTAGTTCACGTCCTCCGGACGGGCTAATGTTGGTGAAGAAAAAAAAAGCGGTATACCGGAATTACTATATTCATATCGCGATACACCGTATCGGGCATTTTGTATCGCAATATACCGGTAAATCGGTATATCGTTACACCCTTAATCAAAACCATGACCTCAATAACCTCAACCAACCCCGAATTCTGTGTTTAGTTTCCCAGTACATTACCGGTTGAGGAGATCACGCTAGCAAAATTACGAGTATACTACATTTGGCCGAATATTAGATTAAAATCATTTGGTGGTCAGCAACCACATTATTCCTTGGCGTTTGTAGGTAAAAATAAACAAGATGGAACTCCGGATTGGAATATTGTTTCGTAACCATCTGGGAATTAGCAAATCGAACAAATCAATAATGAATTCCAGAGTAGAAAAAAATCCATTACGGGAAAAGAATAAAAACGGGTATAATAGTTCATGAACCAACATTATCAGCGGCGATAGAGATAAACTCACCTGGCAATGTTGTAGATATCTACCACAGCAATTCTATAAGAACTGTGCTAGGATGGCCTGAAATCCAACCTCCGACACCTTCACAAATACCTGAACCAACAGTCTGATTATACCACAGATGTGAAAAAATTTACAACACAACCAGAGTACAGAAAAACACTTTCCGGTGATTATTTTCCATCTGACTCATTAAGATTTTTTTTACAAACTATTTGAGTATAACCAAAATACACAGTTACTCCTGAACTCACATGCACATTTGATAAATTAATGAATTTATTTGTGAATATCACAGCGTTATTCCGGTGACCTAAAACAACAGATCATTGAAACAATTCAGCATATATATCAAGATCATAGATGATATTGAGCATATTAATCGAGAAATTCATAACATTGTAATCGATGGATAACATTATAAACTCAAAAAACCAAGAGAACTATCGTATTATACATTTCTCAGTTTCATAATAATTGAACAATTAGACATTTGTAATACCCGAACTTGCAACCAAACAACTAAAAAAAAAAACTCAGCGATCTTATCAACGAAAACTTTCCTCTGGTACTCTCTGCACAGAAAAATTGCTCCGCAGGTAGATATCCTCAAACATAATAATGACCCAGACGGTGGTGGGCGGCATATTGCTCCTGGTAATGTTAATATATCCTTGGTGATTGCAGTGAATCTAGTATTTGATGCTATTGATGGAACTTACCAAATCAATCTCGAAAGATCACATCGTGCCCAGCAAGGATACATTTTATATTTGTTTGCCCCACTGGTTCCACCCGGATTTTTAATAATACAGGAAATAGTCAACTCTGTGTATATGCTATGTCATAATGATTCATTAACGAAAATTTTAAACTCACTGACCAATCCAATAATTTACTGGATTTACGAGAAGAGATCTTACAAATTAGTCTGTATGTGAAATCATAAGACTTTCATCTTAAGATTTCCATCATAAGACTTCCCATCTTAAGATTTCGTGTAAATCAAGTACAAAGTTACAAAATCAGATGATTTTTCCTTATTTTAATTCTTCCGATATATCCTATCGAGTAAACCATTCATTGACACTAAAATCTATGACTGAATATGAAATTATTACTAGTAAATACCATATCTGTCAGCGCTGATAACGCATATGTACAGTTTACTATCAAATTATTTTGAGGGGTAAAAAAAATAACACTGACCAAGTTTTGTTTTCAATACCTAGAATATTTTTTAACTTCCTGGTAGCGTATTTTTAAATGGCACCAGTAGAAGTACTAGTTGATATATTAAACTATAGTAGATCCGACATAGAAAGGAAAACATTATTTTTCGTTCTGAATAAGGTCTTTTAACATCAATCTCTGGAATTTATGATTTTTTTAAGTTCCTATTGTTGTGATAAATCCCTCCTTATTTTCTCTACTGCGTTAAATACAGGTACGAATTTATCAATTTCGCGGTTAACTGCCAATGATCTGTTAATGGCCTGTCGTAGTTCCTTGATAAAAGAATATTGTGATGGTAGCGTGTATTGATTTCCACGGGCTATGTCTTCTAAATATTGAAAGTCAGAAAGGATTTTATCATAACCTAATTTATCTGATGATTGTATTCCTTGATTTTTCAAATCCGTAATAGCAGAAATTATATCAATGATATTTTCATAATTCATTATATATAATAATATATTATCTTTAATATATAAATATATCCCAAAAAAATGGGGGTCAAATTTTTAGCTGTTTTCAGGTTGGTACACACAAAGGATTATATGGGACGGTACACACAAAGGATTATATGGGACGGTACACACAAAGGATTATATGGGAAAATACAACATATATGGGGGCCCATCGCTACATTCAAATGAAAACCAATCTCCCCCATACAATCAACCAGTGAGAATGCAAAAACATATTCTCAGTGTGACAGTGATGGAGAGTGGTTTTCAGCTGAACTACGATCATGAAGGCTTGGCGCCCCAGTAATTGAAACACTCATTTGCAAATCTATGATTAAGATGGTTTTTCCCTCCAGCAGTAATCATCAAATACCCCTGATTGTTGACAACCCATACTGTTTTTTTTATACATGAGGTGTCTCACTACACCATCACGAGATGCTTCATAGTCGATGATCTTGGGATGTGGTTAAAATTATTGGCTCAATTATATTCACATATATTATTTGTCTAATTTGTCTAATTGAATAACTGGGTCAATTATTATTTATTGAGAATCTAGTAATATAGTCCTGGGGTGTTCTTATGATTTTGTCGGTGTCGCTGTCAGGGTCACTGTTGGAGTCTTTTACTCGTTTATCATAATAGCTCTTAAGCTCTCTGTATCGTTTACCACCACAACTGAGACACAATTGTGTGGTTTCTCATACTTCAACACCGCATCGTAAATTGTGTATCGGACCTAAGCTTCCTCGTCACACACTCTGTGAATTATATCCACAGAATTCGTTTCTGCATGATTTGTTACAAACAGTTACTGATCCTTTCATAAGCCATATACAGTGACTCGTTATATATATAAATTCTTTATTTAAATACTTTATAATATGAAGAGTTTGCGAGATTATCCACAAAAAAACCCCGGAAAAATGTTAAATTCAATCTTGAGAGTCTCGGTAGATGCACCAAATAAGGATCTAATAAGTGATAGAAACATAATCAGTAAAATCCATAGTGTTTAACGAATTTAAGTGCGATGGTGTATCTCATTGTTGGTCAACATTTCGAATCGCTGATAGTGTTGATTCTACCATGCACGTCAGCCACGCAGCAAGAATAATGCATTTTTGACTATCAAAAAAGTCTTTTTCAGAGAGAAATTCATTATACTATCGGAAACAGGTAGTTGGATTTTTCGTCATAAATTAGACCCTATCTTGAAATAAAAATGTCACCGTGAGTCAGGATTCCATAGCAGGAATATTAATTGGAAATGACAAACCGTATCATGAGAGAGCTTATCCTGAGACCGTGGATGTTTATGGGATTTATTCGATAAATGAAAAACCAAATGTTGAGAAATTGAAACCTACGAAACAGTCACTGTTGACAGGGTCATGAATAAATTGAGTAGCCAAACGAGTAATAGAGCATTTTACAAATGCATTGCGTGGAAACGGGTTGACAGATCTTAAACGTAAAAAACTAAACGAATGGGCGCTAACAGTCAAGGATACTAGGGCCACAGTTCAAAATATGGCTGCGTTAGAAAAGATATTAGGATTCCCAATAACAGTATCATCTATAACTGGAGAAGTATTATACGAATAAAAATATAAATCAAAGGGACCTCCAATCAAGATTATTGAGCATAATGCTCATGCATGAACTAACACAGTAACAATATTTCCACAGTCAGGGACGTTGCACAAAAACTGACATGTGTCGTTAAAAGTCTTCAATCTATGTGTACTGAGGATGCTCTTGCCAAAGACTGGTGTGTGGTACTTTTAGAACGCCAGACTGAAGTTATAAGGAAGACTTTTTTGCAAGAGTCGTTAAATGGGTGGGTCTTCTAATTTACAACAAGTGTAGATCAGAATGTCTGTACTCTAAGACTGGATTTGGTTTGGTTTATTGGCTGGTGTCACATTATCATAAGCAGTTTATTTACTGCCATAGCAACTAGAGTTTCTAATGGTAAAGTTCAAATCCACACCTTTTCAGTCTGGAGTCTGGCACACTAACCAACGAGCCAACGCAGCTCCATCCAGACTGGAAGTAATCTGAAAGTTGATTCTACCATTCGAGTCAATAAATAACTGATTGCAGCTCAATAACATAGTTGCTCTAGAGGGAGGACAGAACTCGTGTGGCAGAAGGACGAATACTTCTACAGTTGAAGCCTCTGTCTTTACTAATCAAGTCATTTCTGATAATGGTGAGGGGGCAAGCAAGTTTTGTCATATCTGGATAATGACATTGAAGCCACTATGTATGCAATAAATTTGAAATCTTCCTAGCTGACACCATCATCCCAGCACAGATACTAAAGGTTGTTGATTAATAGCCAGAAATCCAGGACATTATTTGTTCCTTCACTTCAATCCTAGAAGAAGAGATAGCAGGTAAATGGCTTAGAGGTATTTGAAGACTCTAAGATTTGTATGCTGTATTTAAAATGCCCATTGAATATAAGAAAGGTACTATAATAATGCAATTATGAGTAAGGAAACATTATATGAAACTCAATATTTGCTGATATCAAGAACAATGTGACATGAATGAATGACGGACTAATACAGAATTTTAGTGTATCAAAAAAGGTTGCCACAGTAAATAATACAGAAGTATCTATTTCTTTTAAAAGCAAGATAAGAAAATAAATGAACAACTGCAGTAAAAAGTGAACATGTAGGAATGGTTTTGTCTGTTACATGACAAGTGCCAGATAATAGCACAGTCCTATGGTAACCACACCACTCATCAATGAACCGTTCCAGTGTGTCACAATAGACTGAAAAATCTCTCAACGGGAATCGGTATATTGTGGCCATCATCGATTATGCAACATGCTATCAGCAATCTGTCGTGTTGCATACTATAAACTCAGATTGATTCTAATGGATGGAAAACCGATCCAGAATAATTTACCCACAATGAAACTGAAAGCAATATTACCATACATGAAATGTGTCCCAGATAGATCAGCCAAGGTGCAACAATGTCTGATATGAGGGACAAAGGTACCATACATAAAACGTGTCCCAGATCAATCAAACTAGGTGTAACAATGTCTAATATAAGCAACAAAGGTACCATACATGAAACATGTCTCAGATCAACCAAGGTGTAACAATGTCTAATATAAGCGACAAAGGCACCATACACGAAATTGTGTCCAAGATAGATCAACCAAGGTGTAATAATGTCTGATATAAATCATATCAGTCACTCCAGTTCCAGTTTATTATAATATTAACATCATACAAGAATAAACCAGATGGACTTTATGAAGAACCAATTTCTGTCATACCAATTCCCCCTTACTGTCAAACATCATACAAGAATAAACCAGATGGACTTTATGAAGAACCAATTTCTGTCATACCAATTCCCCCTTACTGTCAAACATCATACAAGAATAAACCAGATGGACTTTATGAAGAACCAATTTCTGTCATACCAATTCCCCCTTACTGTCAAACAGAATACAATAGTAAACCAGATTGACTTTATGAAGAACAGATTTATGTCATACCAATTCCCCCTTACTGTCAAAAAGTAAACATACTTACAGGCATCACTATCTCCAGACTGTCCCTGAAATTATAACAAATCACATTTTGACTAACAGGTTGTGGTATATATTCAACATTTGTTGTATTATGTACAAATGGTTATAGGTTCAAGTATGCATTTGACAGCTGTTGTATTATACATCAAATGTATGTAATACAGGAACATAATAATCTTAATATTATTTTTTCTACAGAGTAATGTTTATTTCTCAGCAGTAAGACACAAAATTCAAATCAGCATATAGCATTCTTTCCTACTACATCATTGTGGCAAAATACAAATGAAAAAATTGCATTTTTTCTGATATTTAACACTCATCTGATTAGTTCCACCCATTCAGTGCCAGAGACTTGGGTAAAATGTAGAATTAATTTGTGATATGTAATATGTAAATGTAAGTGACATCAAATAACATGGTGCTGATTTTTTAGCCATTAGAGAGCATAATACTGTGAATTTTTAAATCTTAAATTCAGTCTGCTATAAAACTTCATATACACCTTAATTTTCTAGCACTCACCTGATTTTTGAACCAGAAATCCAAAACTTTGCACGACTCTATCATGTTGTCATGAAACTCACAGTGCACTTCTGCATTTGTTTCGAGTCTGGATACAGGAATCAGGCTGTTGATACTGACACCATTGTATTCAGGACATTGTATAAAGTACTCAAACTTCAGACCCTGGCCCAGGTATCCAATAATCTTGAGGAGGTTTCTGGTTATGAACTTTCTCACCTCAACGCACAGCATTGAAGATGGAGTCTTGTCCTTGATTCCCATTCTTGTGACTCTCAGAAAGATAACATGTTCTCTAAAAAGAAGAGTCAGTTTGTGCTGTTTGTCCAGCTGAAAAACGCAGCAGCCACAAAAGATCAGATTCTCTTCTATATGCTCTTTCTTCTTTTTGGCAACTGGCCAGAGAGCAATGCAGGCAGCAACAAGTCTGTGAAATATTGCACTGGGTAGGAAGTTACCTGTGAAGACATAGCACAGTACTGATGAACTCTCCATCTGACTATTCGGTTTTGGGCTGATGATTTCCTCTGGCGTTTTCTGCTGAAGCATGCATGGAGCAAGAAAGTAATGCTCCTCCTGTTAAATAAATGGATTCATTTTTAATTGGGATACAAGGCAGAGATTACATTTTTTAGCCCGAAATAATATACAAAACACCAGTGTGGAAAAAAATACTTTAACAATCTATTGATGTCATCATGGAAAATTGAGTTCATTTTCTTTAAAAATGTGTGATCAAAAAAATAATGCATGTACCTAAGCTTGTTTAAGATAACTACTACTAACATCTCAAAAAAAAACGTATCCATTAATTAATCATAAACTTGGTTTTCCATGGTGGATAAACCATTGCACATTCTTACAGTACTGTTTCAGAAAAAAGAAAGCAACCAAATAAATAATACAATGTTTCATATGAAGTAAATTTCATAATTTGATGCTATTCATAAATTTATTCAAAAGAACAAAATGATTTAATTAAGCATCATACATCATACTCAGATGTCTTGTGGTTAGAGCACCAGTCCCAGACGCAGGAGGAAGCTGGTTCGTGCCACGGCCAAGTCATGCCAAACACTTTTAAAAATGGAACTAACAGCTGTTTTTAAAGACTTTCAGTATTGGTACATGCCTGAGGCAAGATGCCCCAGTGTTAGACATCACTGTAGACTGCGGCACTGCATACTACACACTATCATGCATAATTTATTAAAGCTGCGTTAAAAATCCAAACCACAAACATCACACACACTATCATGCATGCATTTCAACTGGTCATGAACAGCTGTAGATAGGAATTTTTTAATGATCTGTCATCAACAACGGAAAGACTTGAAGACTCTCCTTGATTGATACTGTTGTTGTGGGACGAAGATAAATTGGTCTCCTACGTGGCTCGTTTGCAGACTTCTACAACCTGGCATTAAAAAATGTTTGAGGATAAAGTATGTGCTCTTAGTTTGGCTGTATGGTGGTCCTTCAGGAATATGCAGGCAAAGAGAACCGAGTTGCATTCCACTGAATGCAAATTAAAGCTGTAGTTATGGCATTGGCCAAAGTGTGTCGAGTGGCTCTGTTCAGTATTCGGTCCATTCATGAGACCGTCTGCCATGCATTCTTGAGGTATTCACAGTGGGGGGAGATAAGCTATGTTTCGCCTGTTGGAAGATGGCTATAGAAACAAAAATCTAACATCAAAGTAAGAACTGCCAACAAACTGATGATAAAAGCACAATGTCTACAACTGTACCAGAACATAGAAGAAGTTTAAGTCAGACTTTTCTTTTCCATTATAATCTCAACAGATGCTGCAGCTCTGGTCCAGGTTCTTGATGAAGTGGGAGAAGGATAAAACTCCAGGGGTAGAAAATGTCATCAATGGAGACTCCAAAGGCAGAATCTTCATGTACCATTGAATATTGTAGAACAAATGACAGCACTGGAGAACAAGACACATCATAAGGTGAGGCTAACGTTCCCTATAATACCAGAGACTTAGCTGGTGAAGAATGCCAACGTCTGTCACCAGCTAGATTAAAAACCATGACCTCCTGACTGTTGCAAAGTGAAAAGTCTATTCTTGTGTCTGAGTGTAGAGAAATTGCAATTTTTGACATTGTAATGAATTAGTATCTTGAACTTGTGGTTAGGCAAATGAATATTTAAAAAAAATATATTATATACTTATCTAGAATTTGGCGTGGATGTTTTTTTTGAAAAAAAGAAATGGTATAAACTTGTTTCAAAAAGTATTTAATTTTCTGTTTTCTTATTGTTTTCATCTAATTAAGATCTTTAGTTTTATTTGATCAACTGATGACAAGAATTTAGCAACAGAGTAGTTATGCAAGCACCAGCAATTGATTGGCAAATAAAGTATTTTCAATTTTATTGATCTAAAGGTACCTATATTGGCAGCCTCATGGTAACGTACATGTGGCAGCTATTTTTCCCCTCACTGTATATCCGTCCTTATTCCCTTATTGTAAAATCATAAAGCATTTAGTATTTTTTACTTTAAACCATGTATGCTGATTTAGTTTTTGAGGACATATTTGCGCATGGTATCTATTTTCCTTCCTTTTATTTTAACGATGGCAATTAATTAATATTGGTACATAAGGTATACGAATGACAGGTGTTCACTAGTGTAAATTTCTTTCATGGGAGAGGCGCTATAGCATATGGAGTTAATGATAATTCTTGGGATTGAAATTAATTGTGGATGATTTTATTGCTGTGGGTTTAATTTTTTTGTTTTTTTGTTGATGTAGAGGTACAATTTATATGAATAATCTTTAAACTTAACATTCTATTTGGTGTAGAACCTAATTCTTTCTAGTAAAGTAATTATTTTGTCACAACAGAACTGAACATGTAGGACTTTTCTGGTTTAGAAGAAATGAAAGTCAGAGATATAATGTAATATTCTAAAGTTCTATGCAAAAATTTGAAAGAGATTATGAAATCGGGTTGTAGGCGTGGAAGTTTTTTTCTTCCTTTTGGCATGAAAGTTCACAGGTATGGCATAGCTGCCAACCCATGAGTACGAAAATACTGACTACTCGTGACAAAAATACTGATTTTCTGGGACAAACACCGATTTTTAAAATTTCAATGCATATGTAACTATTTACAACATATACAACCATCAGTAAAGTAGGACAGTGCCTTACATAATTATTTAATGTCAAAGATGCACGTGTTCTACACTTGTACCTTCTAGAGTTGCACTATGTTCCTTTCGGGTGCCCATTCAGAAGGTGCAAGAGTGCAACACACTCAAACACAAGCTATTTATAGGAGCCCTTTCCACGCCTTGTTTCTTTTTCAATCCTCGATTCCAATGTACCAACTTTCATTGATTATTTCAATTCTGAGATTTTCTTATTGATCTGTTTTTGTTCAAGCATAAGAGTTATCCTTTGCAATTTTAATGTCTGTAAAATGTGTACAAAATAAACCGCCAGCAACACTAGAAACTAAAAATGGAAGGTTTATTTCTATAAAAAACCAATGTAATAAATCAAATTTCGATCGATGCATATTAATGTTCTCTCTGATCTACGTTGTAAGTTCTGGCTGTGCTGTGTGTGATGAAGCAGGAACATGCTGATGTTTATTAGCTTTTTTCGTGCTTTTGTATTTCATTACACAATTTGCAATACGTCAAGTTTTCTCCTTTAGTATATGGTTTCACAAATCAAAACAAGACAACACAAATGTCCTTCCAGTTGTTTCCTTCTATATTTCCTGGAGAAAATTCTGAATATTCCGCTTTCCTATTTAACATGATTAGAAGCTGAATATTCCGAAGATGAGATACAGCAACAGCGGTAACTATTGCAAAATCCAAGATGGTGGATAACGACAGGCATGGTAGCCTCGATTTCGAATGAACCAATCGTATTGTAGAACTCTATTCGTATATACATGTGATACATTCTATCAAAATAGAACTGGGTGCCTGTTCTAAACTGACAATTCCAAAGAAATTTTATTATTATTTTTTAAAATTAATAAATTATTTTTGGCCAAAAAACGTACACCCGTATTCAGGTCCAAAATACGGGACAAATATGGAAAAAACAGGACAGTTTGCAGCTATGGTATGGTGTAAGGTCACTTACATGAAAGCTAACTACAACTCAACTTTTATGGTTTTAGCATAATTTTGATGCATTTGTTCTGAACTCCATTATTGCATTTTGGAGATATCATTGAAGTTAAGTGCAATGTGCCCATGATTCAACTCCAAGAGATGTACGTAATTCAGTGCGTAATCAAACCATATAGAGTACTGAAGAACCTGGCCTCTTAAGTAAACACAACCAACCCGCAAATTATGAAGTCTGTATTTACCTTTAATTTACTATTGAAATCAGAAAATATGCAAAATATTAACAAAATCAATCATAGTACTTTATAAGTTTAACAATTGTTGGGTCACAGAAAGCTATTTTTTTACACACCTATGTCTTATGACAAGGAAAAATGATCTTTTCGTGTCCCAAAATTTACAACCATTACAATAGTCAACAAAAAGACCAAAAGCCTGTCAAGTTTAGACTATGGCCCGCTGATAAGCTGACCCTCTTTTTCAAGACCTTTATTTCTTCCTAAATTATTTTACTTATACGCAAGTATATATGGTATTTGCATCAAGTTTGCATGCTGGGTGTAAATAACAGCATGGTAATAAGTAAATACAAAATCTTGACCAAGAATCATCACACATAATGCAAGTAACATGCTAGCTCCTTCATCCAATTGCTTCCTAAAAGTAATTTCCAAACTTTTACCATCATTATTTACATATTTTACCCTGGAGTTGTGTCATGTACCAATCTGCGTGTTTGTCATGAGCAAGTGAATGATCGATAAATGAGCATGATTCCCATGCTTCACAAGTATTAAAATCAATTACCCACCATACTAACAAAAAGCTTCTGGCATTTCTACTATAGTTCTTGAGACAGACAACACCTCGAGCAGTACGAGTTGTGAAGATGACGAACAATTGTCTTTCACGCAAGTGAACGACCAGAGATTGAATATAATTTGGAAAAATTATACCAATAGTCTAGTAAGGTATCATTTGTGTTTTGATAAAATTATAAATGCCGGTGTGAGGGTTGTGTATTGTGCATTGCATTTGTGTCGGTTATATCCTAAATTGCGTTTGTATTGTATTCTAAGTATGTGCTTTGTATTGTTTTAGGATTCTTTTGTACCATTTCATCTCACAATAAATCTCACAATCGACAAGCGAGTGTTATAACTTCAACCCTAAATGAGACAGAGCTGAAACTTATAACCAAATGAATTTAACGCTGAAGGGAAGCTAACTAAAACAAATCATGCTGTACATAAACTTGCATTGGTTTCTTTTCCTTCTTCACTAATAATCATAGGACTGAAAATTTATTAAAGTTATGTTAAAAATCCAAACCACAAACATCACACTATCATGCATGCATTTCAACTGGTCATGAACAGCTGTAGATAGGAATTTAGGAATTTTTTTTAATAATCTGCTATCATCAACACAAAGACTAGATCTAAAAAAAACTATAGTGATGAAAATCTAATACAACAGCCATGGCAATTATATTGCATTCTAACTAAATCATGCCGTACATAAACTTGCCTTGGTTTCTTTTCCTTCTCTAAATACCCTTGGCTTGGCAATAATATTGAGTTGCTCCATGAGATGTAAAATGTGATCCTTGTTGTTATAGAATTCCGGGTTGTTCTCTTTACTCCAGATGACATCTAAAAAGTAATAGGCCGAATCAAAACAGATCAATTGAATTTGTTGCTTTTCATAGCGGGTTTTAGTTTAATATTAAAAACAATTGTTGCCTTGACCTTATAAATAAGGACTTCACTTATGGCATCTGGTAATGCATCTTTAATGCACTAAAATAGAAAGGCTTATCAAATAAAACCAGTAGTGAAAGACCTGCTTGATACATACAAAAACAAATGTAAATGATAATTAACTTGTCAACCAGAGTAATTCATTTCATCAGAACTAGAGTTTATCTTCAAGTCTACATATCTCTGAAATTCTTTTTTTTCAGTCTTAGTGACCTTGATATTTGAACATTTTCCTGAAATTTGTTTTCTTCCTTACAGAAGTGCAAGCCAACTCTTTTAATCATTCTAAAGAGAGCATAATTAAGGAGTGCAACTAAGAATACCTGCATATCCTTTATGTTTGTGATGAAATGTTGGTAGTACCTCTTTAACTTTACACCTTACATCGTTCTGTTTGCAGTGAGAATTTACGTGCTGACTGCTATAAGAAAAGTCAAATGTGTTGCGACATACATGAGGAATCAATTATTAATCTATAAATCAATTATTAATATATATTTGTAAACCAATTTAAGGCTCATGGCATGTGGAATGATTATTTATCTTCGTATAAGTTCAATGAAATAATCAGTTTGACATCAGTGGTCCAAAATAAAATAAAATAAAATGAAAAACAAAGACAAATTGAATATGATGGCAAAAATCATTTGCTATGTGGCAAAATATGAATGATTCCATAGGCATCACCAGAACAGTGACTTGGAGACATGGACTATAACTGAAGAAATGCACCAACATTTCCTTACACACTGATACAGGAATGTTAAAAGCAGACAATGATTCCTATTTTAAAGCAAATAATTACAAACCTATCAGTTCATGGGTGAGCTTTCCTGTCTTTATGAATTCATAAAATTTGTTAGTGATGGCAGGATATTTCTTGATAAAAGTCTCGGCTGTGATGAGGGACTTTAACGCATCAATCATCCATTGTGGGTCCAGAACAATGTTCTCCCTCAATTCTTTCACACTGAAAACCATGTAAAAAGATATGTTCATCAAACACTTAATAAAAATTATTTCTCTTGTTCCATATAAGACACCAAGTAGTAAAATGATTTTTTATAGCAAAAGCCTTTCAAAAAATAACAGGGTTGATTGCCTTCGATTAATGTTTTACATACATCTACTTTTGTAAGATGCATACAAGTTGCTTGAATCAACTGACAAGCAAAAACATC